>APFE030764766.1:0-11575 GCA_000404065.3 Pinus taeda
GCAGGCCTGTAAAAGAAAAACCGCGTATCTGTATTAAGATCTTCTGTTGGTTGAATTTTTTTTCTGTTGGAAAGGTGTTCTGGGTTCTGTTCTGTTGATCTGGTTATTACAGCTGACTGTATAATTTACATGTACTTGATGATCATTTGATGTATATGGATCCAGTTTGAAAATTTATGAAAAGTGGTCCTTGAAAAGAAGTAGGGGGTTGTAGATCCCTTCCAGGAGAGACTGGAAAACGAGAGAGAGTTGTAGCTCTCTGCAGGTTGCAGCCTGCCTACTGGTAAAGGACTGCACCAGTACAAGACCATTGTAAAAGGAGTTTCTAATTTGAAAGAAGATAGAGACATATTGCAGCAGGTGGTTTTCACCCACATTGGGTTTCCACCTTATATCTGGTGTTCTTTGATGTGACTAACTTTTTTCTTGTTCATGCTCATTATTTTATGGTACTGATATGCAAAAATAATTCAAAGTATAAATAAGGAAGTTTTGTTAAAAGAACTAGATAATACTGATTCACCCCCCCCTCTCAGTATTATTTTCAACGGGAAGAAACCTCAAATCATCTCCTCAATCTATACTCCTTCACTGCGACATTATGGAACTAGGCTAGATATGTCTTTGAGCAAACAGATAGGTAGGAAAATGATAACATTGCTGCACTAAAGAATTGGAGACAAGATTTCTTAGACAATGAGACAATAAATGCAGCCTCGGCTTTGAATCGAGGGTTCATAATCTGGAATGTATGGAAGGAGTGGAAAAACAGGATTTTCGAAGACAAAAGAGGCCTGGTGAGAAGCATCATCAAGCTAATTATTAAGAAACTCAAGGAAATGGTCAACATCCATGGGAGTTTCTCTGTTGATAAACCCATAGGTCACAAAGAGGCAAGCATCCTGGAAAAGTTGGAGCTTCAGGCACATCTCCCTCAAAGCCCTCTGCAGATCAACAAGCATACCTCAGAAGGAGAGGCTTTCTGGCACCCCGCTTCTTGAGGTTTCTTAAAATTTAACATAGATGGAGCCTCTAAGGGAAATCCTAGAGATGCTAGGTATGGAGGAGTCATGAGACATGAGAAGGGCAACATACATGTAATTTTCTACAGTTATCTTGGAAAATCTACCAACAATATGGCTAAACTCATGGCAATGGAACTATTCTTGGAAATATTGATCAAGTACAACATGCATAATGTCATCATTGATGATGAATCAGAATTAGTCACTAATTCGGTCAAGCGGATAAGTGCGAGATCTACACCAGAGAAAATTTCAGGTCACTGGTGACTTCTGCAAGTCTATCACAAAATTCAAGCACACCTAAGAATTCTAAGAAATCTTAGATTTGTGCATGTTCGCAGGGAAGCCAACAAAGTAGCGGACGGGTTGGCCAATGAGTGGGTTAGAAGCAAATGAACTGACATGTGTTACAGGTGGGAGGAGGTAATAGACAATAGGTTGCGAGATGAATGCTCATCTCGGGCTGTCACGGACAAACAACAATATCAGAACAAACCAAGAGACAATGTTTTACCTTTCATCAATGAGGAATAAGAACACAGTAGAAATTTTTAAAAAGGAGGATCACTTTAGGACCTCTCAGAATGTCAGCAAAGTCTACATTAGATCAGGAGCTACAGGGATGAAAAGTTTGGAGGAGATGTGCCACCAAGAAAAACGTCAATGGGAAACAACAGGCTACCGAGAAGATTGACATAGGGATTCTAGGAAGGAGGCGACCCTTCCAGGCACGTCTTCCTCAAGCAGTGTAGCGGGGAAAGGGGAAAAGAAAACCGGAGTCCAGAATTGCTTGGGATAAACCACCCTCATCAGGCGCCCTATAAGCCAGAAGCGATTTTCTTGAAAGTCAGGCAATGCCACTCAGTGACCAACATGTGGCAAGGGAAGGAGAGAGCTTACCACTCTCATCACACGGTATTCCTCAGGCTTCTGTGCTACGTGAATTTGATTTTGGTTGTCGGATCAGAAGGGGGTAGATCTACGGCGACAGTTTGTTGTGCAAGTTTGTGGACCGGGATGGTTAAAACCGCTTACAGTTTATCACTCTTATCGGGAGCCCTTGAACCCAAAAGTCGTTTTTCAGAAAAGCTGGCAATTCCACTCAGCGAGCAACACGTAGCAGGGGAGGGTGAGGGAATACCACCCTCATCGCACAGTATTCCTCGAGCTTTTTAGGTTGTACGATATGGATAGTAGTCGTCGGATCAAAAGGGGAAGATCGACGGCTATAGTTGATCGAGCAGTTTAGTGGTTTTTTGCGGGCTATTGCTCCACGTGTTATAAAGTTAGACTGTAAGATTATAAGGAGACAGATCAATGGCTATGGACAAGTGTATGGACTTGGGGTTCCACACATTTGCTTGTGGGTCCATGGCAGTTTAGACTTTGGTTTTTGTTTGCATAAGTGCGGCTTTTTGTTATGGGAACTTTAGGTGTTTTCTTTGGGGGTTTTCCCCTCTTCCCTTTGTGGGGTTTAGTGCCTCTGAGCGCTTGTTGTAAACTTTGTACATTATTTTCTTTCCTAAGTGAATAGAATTTTTATCTCTTACTTTAGCAAAAAAAGAAGCTAATTAGAGTGTTGGCATTTCTTTGCCATTTTTTTTTCTTTTAATTTTAATGTTATTGGGTTGCTAATTAGAGTGTCGACATTTCTTTGTCATCTATTTTTGGTGTTTTAATTTTAATGTTATTGGGTTGACTTGTTCTACTTGATTTATCTCATAGAACAACCTTGATGCTTCTTCGTAACATACTTTCCTTGCTTATATTTTTATGTTTTCATTAATGTTTCATTTTTCATTATGTATAATTCACTTCAATCTTCTCTATTTTCTTGAAACATGGGTCCTATTTGTTTCATAAGATGACGTAGAATAGAATTAATTGAAGGTTCTTGTACTTTCTCTTTTCAAGTAGTAGTTTCTTTTTGAGATACATATTTTCATTTTTATTTTGTTGGGTCCATGAGATTGAAGCTAATTATAGTGTTGGCTTTTTGGTGTTTTAATTTTTATGTTATTGGGTTTCTAATTAGAGTGTTGACATTTATTTTTCATCTATTTCTGGTGTTTTAATTTTAATGTTATTGGGTTGAATTGTTCTACCTTGATTTATCTCGTAGAACTATTGTCCAAATGCTCCAAAATGCTTCGAAGAGAAGCCCTACAATTATTAAGATCCCCTACTCGATCAAAATGTTCTATGATTAGAATATGGGCATAAGATGCAGTGTCAAAGAACTAGAAATGATGCACTTATCAATAATGCAAGTAACATATCACCATATTCTCAACACATAACATTTTAATCAACAAAATGAAAAATTTGGTCAATGAAGAGGACACCAATGAAAAAGTAGATGATATCATAGCCATTGAAAACCCTGATGCTTCTTGATAACATACTTTCCTTGTTTATGTTGTTATATGTTCATTTATGTTTCCTTTTTCATTATGTGTAAATCACTTTGCTTCCCTATTTTCTTGGAACATGGGTTTATTAGCTTCCTGGGATAAGGTAGAATACACTCAATTGAAGGTTCTCATACTTGCTCTTTTCAAGTAGTAGTTTCTCTTTGAGATAGATCTTTTAAATTTCTATTTTGTTGGGTGCATGAGATTGAAGCTAATTATGATGTTGGCATTAATTTGTTATCTATTTTTGGTGTTTTAATTTTAATGTTATTATGTTGCTAATTTCTATTTTGTTTAGTGCAAAAGATTAAAGCTAATTAGAGTGTTGGCATTGCTTTGTCATCTATTTTTAGTATTTTAATTTTAATCTTATGGGGTTGATTTGTTCCACTTTTATTTATCTCATAGAAAAACCTTGATGCTTCTTGGTAACATGCTTTCCTTGTTTTTGTTGTTATATGTTCATTTATGTTTCCTCAATTGAATATTCTTGTGCTTTCTCTTTTCAGGTACTAGTTTCTTTTTGAGATACATCTTTTTCATTTCTATTTTGTTGGGTGCATAAGGTTGAAGATAATTAGAGTGTTGGCATTACTTTGTCATCTATTTTTTGTGTTTTAATTTTAATGTTATTGGGTTTCTAATTAAATTGTTGACATTGCTTTGTTATCCATTTTTCATATTTTAATTTTAATGTTAATTGGGTTGACTTATTCTACCTTGATTTATCTTGTAGAAAAACCTTGATACTTCTTGATAACATACTTTCCTTGCTTTTGTTGTTATATGTTCATTTATGTTTTCTTTTTCATTATGTGTATTTCACTTCAAGCTTCCCTATTTGCTTAGAACACGGGTTTATTAGCTTCCTAAGATGAGGAAGAATACACTCAATTGAAGGTTCTTGTACTTGCTATTTTCAAGTAGTAGTTTCTTTTTGAGATGTACATCTTTTTCATTTCTATTTTGTTGGGTGCATGATATTGAAGCTAATTAGAGTGTTTGCATTGCTTTGTCATCTATTTTGGGTGTTTTAATTTTAATTTTATTGGGTTGACTTGTTCTACCTTGATTTATCTCGTAGAACAACCTTGATGCTTCTTGGTAACATACTTTCTTTGTTTCTATTGTTATATATTCATTTATGTTTCCTTTTTCATTATGGGTAATTCACTTTTCTTCCATATTTGCTTGGAACATAGGTCTATTAGCTTTCTATGATGAGGAAGAATACACTCAATTGAAGGTTCTTGTACTTGCTCTTTTCAAGTAGTAGTTTCTTTTTGAGATGTACATCTTTTTCATTTCTATTTTGTTGGGTGCATGAAATTGAAGCTAATTGGAGTGTTGACATTGCTTTTTCATCTATTTTTTGGTGTTATTTTAATATTATTGGGTTGACTTGTTCTACCTTGATTTATCTCGTAGAACAACCTTGATGCTTCTTGGTAACATACTTTCCTTGTTTATGTTGTTATATGTTCATTTATGTTTTCTTTCTTCATTATGTGAAATTCACTTTTCTTCCATATTTTCTTGGAACATGTGTCTATTAGCTTCCTAAGATGAGGTAGAATACACTCAATCAAAGGTTCTTGTACTTGCTCTTTTCAAGTAGTAGTTTCTTTCTGAGATGTACATATTTTCATTTCTATTTTGTTGGGTGCATGAGATTGAAGCTAATTAGAGTGTTGTAATTTCTTTGTCATCTATTTTTTTAATTTAATTTTAATGTTAGTGTTTTAATTTTAAGAAGACGACATAGATATTAAATTTACTAGAATAAAACTCGGTCTATCATTTTTCATTTTTTTTCCTTCTTTAACTATAGTTTTTAAAGAAGCATATAAATAGACCCATGTATGACATACAAATAAACGTGTATTATAGCTTTAATAAACAAATTTTATAAAAAGACATGAATAAGTGTTAAGTTTACAAGAATGAAAATAAAAATAAATTAAGAAATACTTTCAAACTAGGCATGAATAAGTGTTAAATTTACAAGAAGGAAACTAAAAATAACTTAAGAAATACTTTCAAGTTTGGTTGATTTAAAGCTAAGTTGAATTAGAAAGATTTGTATCTGTGGAATGAACATAAAAATAAATTAGTAAATACTTTAAACCTTCAGTTGATTTGAAGCTAAGTCGAATGAATTAGAGATTTGTAGTTGAGTTGAATTAGGGATGTCTAGTTATTTTCTTCTTGCAAATCTCCAACCATCCATCCAAGTAGAAAAAACCTTTCTTGCTACCTAGCCTTCCGACATATTTGTCTAAACAATAATCTTTTTCACAGCCTAACAATACCTGTATAAATATATTAAATTCATTTTATTGAATTTGTTTTTTTACAGGGATGAGAAAACCCATTAAACATGGTTGAAAAATGGACATTATGCATAGAAGTTTATTGTTATCCCAATCCATGGCAAGCAATCACTACTTATGTGCTATGCAATATTGTGATGAAAAAATTCCTCCAAAGGAAAAGGAATGTACCTATAATAACAACAAACAATGAAGCATATTATATTACATAGATAGAAGGCTTAGGAAAATCTAGGGAGTATGGATCCAATGGAATTGTAGTCTTCACCAATTTTGAACTTGTGTGCAACCATATGAAAGGCATGTACCAAGTTTAAAAGGAGAGGTTAAAACAACTGCATGGAGAAGCAAAAAACATTGTTAGCTAATTTCAATCATTTAGCATAAGACATTGTGCAAATGTTGATAGGATATCTAGAGATCTATTGTATGGGGCAATGCCAATTCAAGGTTTGTGTGTGAAAGATGAATTACTATTAAGAAGTTCTCCATGAATATTTATTGATGGACATTTTAAGATATCTTTGATATGTGTGTGTTTTTTAGTTATCAATGTGCCATTTTTAATGACCATGTGTTTTTTTCAATTCTATACCAAGTGTGCCCCCACTATGTAAGCACAACTTGATTAACTTGACATGTTTTAGAAAATTTTATACTTAGTTTTTAAAATGTGCATGCTTCAACATTGTGTTTTTAGTCCTGAGTATATTTTAAATGAAGAGCTTTGGATTGTCACATTAATTTTCTAAATTCTTTCAATATTTTTAAATAACAATTTTAAGATCTTAAAATACATGATGTGATTTCAAGGGTTAAATCAATTAAATGTATGAGGAAACTTCAAGGGTTATCTCAATTTTCTGAATTCTTGGTCTTTTTAAATAACATTTTTAAAAGTAATTGTAAATTCAAATTTTTAAATAGAAATTTCAATATTTTTAAATGCATGTTCTAACTTCAGGGGTTACAACAATTTTCTAAATTCTTGATCTTTTTAAATAACATATTTAAAAGTAATTGTAAATCCACGAGGTAAATTTTAAATATCGTGCATGTATATATATCTATAGATATTCATATCATGGATGAGCATTTTCCACATGACTCTTTGAGGCAAACATCAATAGAGTCTCATGCATCTACTAGAGCGGGAGGTTGAGGTCGTGGATCTAAGAGAATATCAAATGAATCGGGGGAGGTCCATCGTTCACATTGTGGTATATATGTATATATGAATTTACTGAAATGATAAATAAGTAGAGTCATTTGTATGTACGCATAAATATTGAAAATTGATTTTCTATTTTTTTTAGATGCTTCGCTCACAGTGTTGTCATGTGACGATGGTCAACATTCTTCTGGTGGTCATAAACCTCAGGGTGCTCAACATTCTCTGGGTGGTCATCAATCTCAGAGTGGTCAACATTCTCTGGGTGGTCAACATCATTTTGTTAATTTATACAAGTCTATATTAAATACATGTATGAAAACATTCGTTCACATGTTTTTATATTTATGTATTTTTATCTAGAGGGTGAAAATGTTGGTCCATGTAGACATAAGAAAAGTCGGGTGGTTCAAGAAGAAGTCTAGACACCAACTCCTTTTTATCCATCTAATATTCCAAATAAGCTTCCTTGGGAGACAAACCTCCAATAATGCACATTACAAAAGTGCAAAACTCATTATTCTAAATTGAGGAAAGATATTGGGAGTTTGGAGCTCCCTGCAGAGAGTAGAGAAAGCTTAGAAATTGTTAGGCACTCTCTAAGCTCATTTCTTGATGTTTATGAGAAGCTTGGGCCAACCACGGATTCATTTATGACTATGATGAGGCATATAAAGGAAGCAGTGATGGGTCCCGATAAATGGGTCGAGATTAATAAAAGGGTTACAAAAGAAAATGCAAAATATATGTTTAATTTCACAAAAGGGCTGAAAGGAAGATTCTCAAGGTGCAATATTTCAAGCACCCTAATATAGCTTTCCATTTGTATGATAGGTTCCTTGTAGCGTATGGAAATTTGCAATGGAATGATGAGGTTCCAGTTTATTTTGCAAAATTATTTTATTTTGAAATTTTTTTGGGTATAAAACCTCATTATAATGAACTTCCATCCAAATATTATGGTAATGGGAAAGCTTAGTTATATAATAGTAAGGGTGAATTACATGATACTGAATTCCCTCGCCCTTAGCCACCTTTGGTGTTCGATGTGGAGCCTGATTATCTTCTTTATTCAAAGGTATTTCCGCATTGGACCCCAGTTCGTAATGGGGCGATAACACCACCCATTTTTGCACTCTGCTAGGGGGTCCATGGGGGGAAATGAAGATTCTTTATAGTACCCCCTGACAGTTGATTGGGGGCAACACCCCCGAATCTAAAAATGGATGTAAAATTGCCTTGTAAAATGTTGTAATTTCGTAGTCAATCTGGGTCGTTCATTAGGGGGAAATATGATGGTAGAAGTTATGTTTAATTTATGGTTTTTTCTCTAGAAGGAAATCCCTCGCTATATATGAGGGAATTGTATTGTGGCTATGTATATGTGTATTCTGAGAAAGAAAGAGAGAGGAGATTGTGTGAGAGAAAAGAGGGAATTACAATAGATATGTTGTAGGTTGTATCTCTTCATTTTGCTAGATAATATAAAAAGAAGGACTGGTTGTTTCTCCGTGGATGTAGCCCAAATTGGGTGAACCACGTATATTTGTGTCTCTCTTGTTTTATGCATTTTATGTGTTTATATTTCTGCAATATGTTATCTGCTCCATTGCTCTATAATATATAATTTTCTAACATTTGGTACGCCAACCTCCTCATCTGGTAACTTTGCGATCAGAGATGGATGCCACTTCTCAGATTAGTCAAGCAAGAAGGGATTCCATTATAAACAACATATAGAGTGCATTGACCAGAATTGATATCAGTCTAAATGGGCAAAGAGCACCAGCTAATGCACATGCTAATTTTTATATAAAACAGATGAGGAGATAGATAATATGAATATTGATGAGCTTAAAGCATATGCAAAGGATTGTCATAATGGTTGGAAAGACTTAATTGTTCATGAAGAAGAGGGTGTGGGATCGGTATGTGTCAATGGTCAGGGTTGATGTTTTAATGTAATTTGTAATGTATGTGTTAATGTTGATTCACATACATTTTGTTACTTTTTTTCTAATATAATCTAACATAAATGTATCATATGTTCACCATTTGCAGTTAACTCGTTTGTTGAATGAAAATTTTGATAATGTCACAATCCTAGGTTCAAGTTCCAATAAAGATATTTTGAGACATGTTAATTTTTTTGAATACTTCATGTTGATATAGTTATTATTCTACTTTTATTAAATAGTGGTATATTGTGACCTGAATGCCTTACTGGAGCTCATCGAAAGCTAATAACACTCTAATATGGCCCTTACACTATTACAAAGGTTGTGGGAGACAATGCTTTTGAGTTTAGCATTCCCAAATTCCTTCGTCTGCACCCAGTGTTCAATGTTTATTACCTTCAACCATACTTCCCACCATTACTAGACACATCATACATTGTAGAACATCTCACACTAACAGAGTTAAATCCATACTACATGGAACATACCACAAATGATCGAATTATGAACACACAAGTCAAGACCAGTTGCCAATAGAAGATCCAACTATATCGGGTTGTCAAAGTTGGCCAACTCCTGCACCAAGGCAAGTGGCTCACTAAGGACGAAGTTCAACAAAAATTTCTCACCTCATCGAGGCTCTACATGCAATGGGAACCATTGCTTCATAAAGAGGGAGGAATGATCTAGGTATATATTCATGGCCACCCAACTATTACACTTCTACGTCAAGTCGGTTTCAACTGTTTCCTTCTCTGTTTCAGCATTTACTATTTTTAGTAGTTTTTCGGGTCCAGAACTTTCAGAGTAGTTTTGACCCCTTAAACAATGTTTTTTTGAGGTCCGTTGTAGGCCCATAGCCATAGGCAAGGATCTATAGCAAAACTTATAGTAATTGGAGAGAAATTTCCAGCAAGGTAACATACATGCCAAACAAAGATAATATGGCCAAGTTACAACCCTATGAAGTTGGTTGCCCAACTAACCCGAACAAGGCCCATAAAGTCTTTGTGCTTCATCTCCTAGAGTTAGGGTTCTGGTTGTTTAGTGTTTTCTCATGCTTTTCAATAATAAATAGGCACTTGAGCCTCATTGTAACATGGTTTAGAGGCATGTAGCCACCACATATTTTCTCAGAGATAAGCTACCATCACCTGAGCTAGTCTTATTTCTATTATGTTTGTAAGCACATTTCAATATTTGATATTAAGGAAATGAAGTGTTATTTCTACTACATCTTTGTATTTATGGTTATATCTATAATTTGTTGCGTTCCTATTTAAATTCGGATCATTGCGGTAGATTAAGAATGATAATTGTATGAAATGTGTTGACTTAGATGATGTATTTTGAAAATTTGAGGTAATGCAAAATTTACTTACAAATAAAAAATTATGTTTATATTCATTATCAAATTTCTCCCACATGTCAATTTTAATGAGGATTTGTTGACATGAGGTGGTTTAATACAATTATCTCTCCACATGTTATCACTTAACCCTACATTAATGCCCTCGTCGATTGAGGATCCCTCCTATACATAGTAAGGTGGACATTATCTCTACTTATGTTGATTTCTCTAGAGTCTTCATTAGTCTAGCTTTCTCCTAGTGATTATATTTTCTCATGTTGGTCGCTTTAGATTCCTTTTCAGCGTAGTTTATTCCTAGTGATCATCTTTTCCCATGTTCATGACTCTAGAGTCGTCACTAGTCTAGTTTTCTCCTGGTGTGACACATTATGAACTCTAGTTTTTAGTTCTTTTCCCATATGGGAACTCCCCCATATTGTAATGATAATATGTTTTCAGCCTCATTCAGTCACGTTCCTTCATGGTTATCCATTCCTTTCTCTTCTCCCACTGATGGTGAAATTTTTAGATGTAGAGAGGATCTCTCATATGTGTTGTTATAGTTGGGATGTTTTATGATAATCCATTACTATTCCAGATTTAGTGCATTTCCATCTCCTCATTTATGCACCCTTTCTACACACCCTTCATTCTCCCTCCATCACTCCTTATATCTTCCTCCCTCACTCCCTCCATCCATCCATCTCCCTCTCTTTCTCTCCTACCCTCCCCTTCGCTCTCCCCTTCCATATTTTTCTCCCCCTAAAACTCTCTTGATCCATCTCTTCCTTTCTACCTGTCTCCCTCATTGTCCTTCTCACACACATTGTATGTCTCCCTATTTATTTCCATTTCTCCCTCTCACATCCCCTCATCCTCTCTCTCAATTCCTCTTCCCCTCCCTCCCTACTTGTCCCTCTCCCATTTTAATTCTCCCTTCCCACCTCTCTCTCTCTCTCTTCCTATCCATCCATCTCCTCTCTCTCTCACATGCTCCATCCCTAGCCCCCATTTTTCTATTCCTCCCTTCCCATACCTCTCCCGTGATGCTCTCTCTCCCTCCCTCCCTCCAATTTCCTCCCTTCCTCATTCCCTCTCCCTCTCTCTCTCTCTCTCTCTTTCTCTTCCCTTCTCCATCCTGCCCTCCCCCTCTTTCTCTCCCTCTCACTCCATCACTCCTTTCTATCCCTCTCTCCCTCTCTCCCTATCCCCTTATCTCTCCATCTATCTCCCTTCACATCCTCCCTCATTCTCTCTTTATCCCTCTCTTCCCCTCTTCTCCAGCAATCCCTCACTCCCCTTCTCTCTCTCTCTCTCTCTCTA
>APFE030764767.1:0-10019 GCA_000404065.3 Pinus taeda
AGTTCATGGTTGAGTTTTGTCTTTGAAGATCTAGTTTGGGCTTGATTTGAAGTCCATGTTCTAGTGTATTGAAGTCTCAATTCATGTTGGAGCCAACAATTACTGTAATTTTGTGCTTACAAAGGATTGGTGTCCTCACAAGAGAATGAAATAGATTAAACATTGTTTCGCCTCTTAATCCATTGTAGATGAAAGAAAGGAAGTAGAATAGATTTCTCTAAATATTATTCTTGGCCCCAATGATATCATCTTATCACATCTTTATAACAAAGATAAATCTTTGAAGATCTCAAAAAAATATCTCTCAAACACAAAACCATGTGAAGAGTTGATTAATTTTAGATGTTATAATGACCTAAGAGACAACCATCCTCTAGTTGCTTGCTAGAAAGATTAAACATCACTAGGAAAAATGTATTCCCTCGTGTCAAATATTTTCGTTAATATTATCAATGGTGTCTGAGCTCTCCACCTCAAAATTATGGTTTTGCTACTAAAAATATCACTAAATATTTGTAACCCACCTCTAATATGAAGTAAAATATAAAGCATAAAATGGTTTTGGATGGTTAATAAATTAAGGCCCATCCATCCTCCAATTTCTTTCTAACAAATTTTAGTTTTCAATATTTTAGCTTTTAAAAACAATTTTAAAGGAATGAGTTATGTGGTTTGAAATATAAGTTTCAGAGGATGTGCTCTATTGTTTGAAGGCCAAGTTTAGGGTTGAGTTTTGCCTTTGAAGATTTAGTTTAGGCTTGATTTGAAGTCCATTTTATGGTGTATTGAAGGCTTGGTTCATGTTGGAGCCAAGAATTATTGTAATTTGGTGCTTACAGAGGATTGGTGTCCTCACAGGGGAATGAAATAGATTAAATATTGTTTCGCCTCTTAACCCCTTTCAGATGAAGGAAAATAAGTAGAATAGTTTGTCCTAAATATTATAATTGGCCACAATTCTATCATCTTATCATTGATTTCTAACAGAGAGAAATATTTGATGATCTCATGAAAATTTCTCTCAAACACAAAAATAAGTGAAGAGTTGATTAATTTTAGATGTTATAATGACCTAAGAGACAACCATCCTCTAGTTGCTTGCTAGAAAGGCTAAACATCACTACATAAAATGTATTCCTTCATGTCAAATAGTTTCCTTGACATTATCAATGGTGTCTCAACTCTCCACCTCAAAATAATAGTTTTTCTACTCAAAATATCAATGAACCTTTGTAAACCACCTCGAAGACAAGGTAGAAAATAAATAATGAAATGATTTTAGATGGTTAACCAATTAAGACGCATCCATCCTGCGATTTCTTTCTAACAAATTTTAATGTTGAATCTTCACTTTCACATTGTCAATCATTGTCAATTAAATCCCTAACTCTTTCCAAAAAATGTCTTCACATATATCTACTCGTTACAAAACTAATGATGAAAAATAAACTAACCTAAAAAAAAAAATGCATGACAAAGTCAAACAATAGTTGCAATAAAGAAATTAATTGAAGTAAGAGATAACCTTTCCTTATCTATCCCTATAACTACAAACAAACTTCATTTCCAACGCCAGTGTTAAAGGTAAATACAATAAAAAATGTTTGGCAATCTGCAAAGTTCCAAAAGATACTAAGTTCATGGAAAATAACTAAAGGATATTTTACTAAATAATCGTAGTCCTCGGGGTTGTTACAAATGTAATGAAAACTAAAACTTGCTACCATTGACTAAGGCATACCAGGGTATCTCTTTTTCATAGTTTTTCTCAGCTTTTAAGTTTCCATCATGCATAGCCAAAGTGCTAAATATGTAATCATTTCATGTATTGCAAAATTTTCGTGAAAACTAATTTCGGCATATTTTACCAAAAATTCCTACTCATTCAGTTATTTTAAACAACCAAAAATTAAGATAAGTACCGTAAGATAATACATACTAAGGCATATTTTTTATTAGTTCCGTATTTTTTTGAATTTCCCATTGGGCATAGCTGAAGGGCTAAGCATGTAATCCTTTTTTCTATTTCAAGAGAAAAAATGATTTTGTTCTTGTTTTGAAAAAAGAGGATAGGCTACTAAGAAAAACCACTCAAGAATAAAAAAGAACCTAAAAGAAGAAAATAAAGGATCCATATAAAGATGATAACAACTAATTATGAAGACAACACAAAAATATACATATGATTACCATACATTGTAAATAAAAGTAGGTTTAACAAATTGGAATAGATTCTCTTCAACTCAATGTAAAATTGGATGGTGAAATTATTAAAAAATAAAATGCAAAGGATATACCATAGTATGAAACTGTCATGAAGACAACACGAAAGAACATTTTATCATAATTCTTCAATACAACACACTAACTCTTGAACATGACAACATAACAAAATTCCACAAGAATGATTCCATTTCAATTCTTGTTGCACTTCCAATCAATCAAACTCACAGTTCACATCAATGAGAAGACCGCTATGATACCAAACTTGATCCAAATCTCTTTAGCTACTGGAATTATCCAAGATATTTTACTTCTATGATGCTAGTAGAATTGAATTTAAAAGAGAATGATATACCACTTGTGCATATTGTAAAGAATACGAAACATAACAACAACCATCAAATGAATGAGCAAAAACACATTGTTAATGGAGTTCACGCATCATGGGTTATGTCTTCGGGCCCAGTGTCAAGAGAGTGGAGGTCACTTCATTCATGCTATAAGGTGATCATGACTACATAGTAAATTCTTTATCATTACAAGGAATAATACATTTAAACCGAGTGTTGTGTCTCTCCATGAGATTCTCTCCCTACAGGAACTCTCACTCAAATGGGTCCTCCTTCAACATGAGAAGCTAAAAAAATTTCACATAATGTGGCAAAAAGTGTCCCTAAACATAATGGTAATCATAGATCTCAACAATAAAGACATCATCTTAGGAAATCATGAAGAAAGATATAACATGAATACATCCTATACCTCCACTTTTAAAGATTGCCAAAAAATTAAAACCTCAGTTGCTGAAATGGGCTACACCATTTAATTCTAGTGATGAGTGGTGTAAAATGAAATGTAAACTTGTCTATTCTGACACCATCAAATTTCGTACCCTTGGGAATCTTGAAGATTCACCTAGAGATTCATTCCAGAAGATGGTTAGGTAATCTACTGCTCATATGAATATTTGGAGCACACTAATGTGCTCCTTGTGAAATTATGTGAGAAATGACTATAAGGTTGACAGCATTCTGCCTCGATAAAAAATCTGCCTCCAAGGGAATCTTTAAGATTCCACAAGATTCTCCAAAGATTCTTTATCACTGGGCACATACATTCGTCTTGCTCAAATGAATATTTTGTCTGCATGGATGGACTTCAGGTAAGAAAACTTGAAAAAATGACTATCCTCTTGTCGAATTTGGTCACTAGCACCTCTAGACCTCAAGGGAATCTTTTAAGCATCTTGAGATCCTCCACGTTCAGGGTTCCACACACTCTCTCCTCTCATGGCTCCTTCAAACAAAAATTTCAGGCATATATGTAGGTTTACGAGTGGATTAAACAAATTTTGTTATTTGGCCTAACAGTGGAAGAGTCGTTAATAGTGAGAGTGGTCGGCGGTTCAATATTGCCACACCCCACATAGTAAATACAATTTTGTACTCATTTTTTTTTGTGGCATGTGGTTGGGTCCATTGGAACTACTGTCATATATTTTGAAATATGGAGGCACCCAAGAGGTAGGCTAGCCAGATTGAAGCTTTGCTGCCTCCAAACTGCACCATGTGTCATCTTTATGGAGGTGGGTTCAGGTCCACCAGCATTCAGGCCACCCAATACATATAATATGCTTTTATATGGTGGGTTTCGACATGGGTGGTGACCCGCTGACCCTTCTTTGGGTTTTTTAAAATATAACAATGTTCTTCGGTTGGGTGAGTGGGATTGGCTCGCTCGCCATTTTTAATAGGTTTTTTAAACAAACTTGACCATTTTTAAATTCGCCGAAAATAAGGATAATTGGAAAAATTAACCATCCTACAAATTCACTCGCATTGATGGACGAATTCTGTGCATAGGGTCTCCGTGGATTTCTCGCCTCGTAAAACTTGGCCACTTGGTTAAGTTTGACGAAAACTTTGACCCCGAATAGCATGACCGTACAAACTCGAATTTGAGTGTCATTTGCATAAAATCATGCTACGAAAAGGAAAAAAAGAACACAATAAATAAATCTATACTAAAAAATAAAAAACACATTTTAAAATTCTATCATTATAAAGCATCAATTTCCATCTAATTAATTTCTAAAGTACATAAGTTCTTGCAAATTATGATAAATGTTTTGTGGTATATTTTTTTAAATGTGTTGAGTAGTTGTGCTTGCAAAACATTTATCATAATAATCATTTGTGATATTATACTTATTTATTTTATTGAAATATATGTTAATTAATAGATGTTATGATAATTTGTAGAAATAAATGGGATGATGTTAAATTGAATATCAATTTGCACATAAATTTGCACATAAAATAAGTTAATATCAAATTCAATTTGTTTAAAGTGTAATTGTTATATATGATCTTTGTGTATGGGTTAAATGATTATATGTGTACAAATAAAAACAGATGCACAAAATAAACTATAATCACAAACAATTGAAATTCTATCATAAAACATACAATTGTAATTGATTATAAGAATATATTAATTCAAAATAATTGTGATTTTAAAATACACACATTCAATAGTGGTGGTTAAAAAAAAAAATACATTTTCATTCATCATGTCATGGTCATTTACCAAAATAAGTGAACTTTTCTTAAATTGAGCATAGATAAGCTATGCAAAAATTCAATTCATTTGAAGTGTAATTCTTGCTTTTCATACTATCCATGCTTAAAATCATGATATAAATTATTTGTATCAAGTTATTCTAACACCATTTTTATTGTGTTCAAGAATTTATTAGACATACAAACAAATCAATACATTGCATAAAATAAAAACACAAACATCTGAAATTTTACCATCATAAAACATGGATTTGTAAGTAATTATCAATATATATTGATTAAAAATACTTTTCAAAGATGCATTGAATAGTGATACTTACAAAAATCCATAGCCATTCATGATGTTATGGTCATTTGGAAAAATAAATGAATTTTTGTTAAACTAAATGCTAATTTGAACATATATAGTTTAATACACATTCAATTAATTGGGACTGTAATTCTTCCATATTTTATTTATTTGTGTAAAATCATCATAAAGGTATCAAGTCAATAGACAATTTGGGCAATGACCTTCCATAAGGGATATTCTCATGAAATCCTTGTGTTCTAAAATTATACACAAGAAAGAGCATAAACAAACAAGGAGATACATTTCATAAAATAAAAACACAAACATTTAAATTTTTATCATCATAAAACATCAACCTGTAACTAATTATAAAAATCATATTACTTAAAAATACTTATAAAGAATATTGTGCATTGAATATTGGTGCTTACAAAATTTCAAATTCATTCATGATGTTGAAAATATAAGATTTTATTAAATTAAATAGGAATTTAAAGATTAAAAAGTTAATAAACAAATTCTACTCATCTAAAAGTAATTATTGTATATGATATTACATGTGTAAATATATTATACACAAACAAAAAACCACACACAAAAAAAAGCGCAACAAACAAATACATATCGTAAAATAAAAGCACATAAATTTAAAATTCTATCATCAGAAAACATCAATCTGTAAATTAATTTTTGTATTTCATGTCTATTTTGTTTGTATTTATCATCATCATGAGGGCCATTTGATATATTTTTAGTTTTACATTGAATTTCATGGTTAAAAAAATATTCATGCTCATAGTCACTTCTGATGTTGTGATTATTTGTATTGTTGAAAAGTATATATTGATTAAAAGAAATCATGAAAACTTGTTATTTTCAAACTTACAAAAACTGGTGATGATTCTTACAAGGAAAATTTATAGTCATTGTTACCTATGGTATTGTCGTGGTAATTTGTATCTATAAAGTTTATTGACTAAAAATATTTGTGAAATTTTGATTTTGTACTAAATAGATTTAACAAGTTATAAACTCCACCCATTTTGTAGCATAAAAAATCACCGAACTAATGCACTAATTATGAACTTACAATCATTGAATTAAATACAAAAATTTATTAAAATGTAGGATAAGAATATATTAATTAAAAAATCAAATTAAATATTGATAGGGGAACTGTGTCAAGATGACGAGCTCGGTGCAATGCCTAGGGTTTCCCAATGTTTTCGCTTTCCTTATGTAGTCATGATTCTTCAAACATCAAATCCACCTTTCGCGTAATTGCTAGGACACAATGTCACTACTCATAGGTCTAATAATGGATTTTTTCAATGGAGTAAATATCGGTTTCAGTCTCTTATGCGGGGATGGACACTAATAACCCCAACTCTTGGTTGTATCATTCACCAGATCGTCGATGCAAAGTATTTTCTCACCTTGTATGTACACGATGGCATAGAAGGAAGCAAAGGGAATCACATTCATGATTTGGGAATGGGCCTATGTAGGATTAAGGTGACTCTAGTGCAGAAATCTTATAATTGTCTGTTCTTAGTCACAAGACAAATATCAGTGAGATTTAAAGGAAAAATATTGGCTACAAAAGTGAATCTTCTACATCTAGCACTCTATTTCATATATCTATTGTTAAAGATACTGGATCTGGATATTGTCAATCCCCTGAGCACATTAGGTTGTCTAAATGGAGGATTAGTGTTAGATCTAGAGAGTCTGCTTTGGTTTTTGCAAATTTAGATTTTTACTCCATCAAAGTGGGTGGATTTAGTGGTCTCGCCATCATTTATGAAGTCAATACTGCCATGCAAATCACTCTCACTCTTTCCATCTCCACACATATCCATTGATTATACTAAATATCTATGTGACTGTCAAGTATGGGCACTCGATCTAGTGGCCTACCAATTTTTTATCAAATACCAAAATGGAAAATCAATATTATTTTGGGTTCGGGCCACAGATCATGTCAAACAATTAAAGAACACAATCATGCATACTCAGGGTATCCCTATGCTCCTACAAAGTCTTATCTTTGGAGGGAAATCCATCCAGGAAGATGTGATGTTACAAGATTATAACATCCTCACGTCATCCACCATATATTAAACTTTAAGATTCGGGGAGGATCACCTCGACCAAGAAATTCAAACGTCATGGTGGGAGCGTCCAAATCTAGTATTCAAAAAGGAGCAGAATGAAATCAAGGGCAAGTTAATGGAGGCTTTTTGTTCATACATATCCTTAAAGGAATTTGGTTCCTCAACAACACCAGATCCGACACACAATATACCCAACCCCTACATAGTGGAAAAAATAAGTGAATTCTAAGTAATCACAGTAGATCTACCATAAACAAATTATTTTTTCAAAACATATGAATCTCAAGAAATACCATGCATATTCAACAATTTTGGCCAAAAAAAGAGGATCTCCTCCATTGGATATTCATAAATTAGACAATAAATTGTGAGATTCACCTTTCCTCCATGGGCTTTTTCATAGTAAAATTTGCATCGTGAGAGGATTGTTGATATATATTGCAAGGTAGTCCATGGTCTTGGGGCTTTGAGGGACCTTTTGTCACCCCTTGGTTCCCATATTTCGACGCTAATATAATGGTAGTATCTAAAATGTCAGTTTTCTTTAGATTGCATAGTCTACCCCTACAGTTATGGATCCATAAAGTGATAGAATCCACTAGGAACATATTAGGGTGATACATAAATAAAGATACACAATTATTGAGGAACAAATCTACACAATTGCCAAAATTTATGTGGAGGTGGACCTCAACAAAGGATTGTCGGATTATATTCTCTTGACAGACAAGAAGAAGTGCTCGACACAGTTCCTAGATTTTGAGAACACAACATTTAGATGCTGAATAAGACAAAAAATTGGACATCCTCAAAATTCATGTCTTGATGCCAAGAATGCACCTGAAAGGAGGAAGAAAGCAAGAAATAAACCCAAGAGATGGCAATTCCCATAATAGTTTCCTAATGAAGAAGAGAATGTTGAAGAAATGGATCCTCCTACCAATGAGGAAGCCAAAAATACACAAGAAAATGTATAAAGGGGGAGTGTTAATCATGAAGTTCTAGGAACTCCAACGCACACATTGAGGAAGGAGATGATCCCTGTAGCAATGTAGATAAGGGACTCAAAATGTCATCATGTATCTAAAAATTCAAATTCAAATAAGGAAAATCCTAGAATGAATGAAGGGACCTGCCTAGTGCTTGTAATGACCATTCCTTCCTAGGGAGAATGGCGAAAGGTTAAAACGAATAAATTGAGAAAAGGGTAACATGTTTACCACCATTTTGAAGCGGTATTTTTGGTCTTTCTGATCACCAGTTTTGATTGGCATGATTGAATGCATTATCAACATCTACAACATGTAATTTTTGTTGTTATTAATAAAATTATGGATTTTCCTAAGCAAAAAGAAATAGATAAATTATAAATAATTATAAAAGAATCTGATTTTCAAATACCTATTGAATAGTACAGTGGTTGTTACAAAAAAAAAAAACTTTGTCATTCATGTTGTCATGGTCGATTACCAAAATAAGTGAACTTTTATTAAATTGAACATGGATAAGTTAATGCAAGCATTCACTTCATTTGAAGTGTATCTCTTGCATTGGATACTATGCATAATTAAAATCATCATAGAAGTTAGTTGTATCAAGTTTATAGACAATTTGTTTAGTGACCTTCCATATGGTATATTATAATGAAAGTTTTCTGTCTGTTGTAGAATTTGTAGACATAGAAACAGAAACAAGAGCAAAGACAAACAAGTAAATACATTACATAAAATAAAAACACAGAAATATAAAACCCTATCATCATGAAACATCCCTTTGTAACTAATTATAAATATATATTAATTAAAAATACTTATAAAATAATTTGATTGTCAAAGATATGTTGAATAATGATACTAACCAAAAAAAACATGGTCATTTGCAAATATAAATAAAATTTTGTTAAACTAAATGCTAATTTCAACATATATAGTTTAATACACATTCAATTAATTGGAAGTGCAATTCTTGGATATTATGTTTTGTGTGTAAAATCATCATAAATTTGACTTGTATCAAGTCAGTAGTTAATTTGGGCAATACCATCCATACGCCATATTCTAATAAAAGTATTTCTAGTGCTCTAAAGTTTACATAGAAACAAGAGAATAAACAAACAAACACATACATTACATAAAATAAAAGCACAAACATTTAAAATTTTGTCATCATAAAAATTCTATCTAATTATAAAAAATAATTAATTAAAAAAAATGTTCATTGAATAGTGATGCTTTCTAAAATTCAAATTCATTCATGATGTTGTTGTCATTTGTAGAAGAAACAAGATTTTATTAAATTAAAATACAAACTAAAGGTCAATACTTTAGAATACAAATTGTACACACTGGAAAAGTAATTACTGAATATGATATTACATATGTGTAAAAAGATTATACACAGACAAACATAACAAACAACCAAAGGAAAAAAAGAGCACAACAAAAAAAATACATAACGTAAACTAAAACCACATACATTTAAAATTCTATGATCATAAAACATCAATTTGTAAATTAATTTTTAAATTCTATGTTTATTTTGTTTGTATTTTATCATCATCAAGTGGGACTTTTTATATATTTTTAAATGTTCATTGAATGATTGTGGTTTAAAAAAAAATCATGGTCATAGTCCCTTGTGATGTTGTGATTATTAATATTGGTTAAAAGTATATATTGATTAAAAGCAATCATGAAAACATGCGATTTTCAAACTTACAAAAAATGGTGATGATGCTTACAAATAAAATCGATGGTCATATATTTTTGTGTTATTATAACAAGTTATAAACTCCACCCATTCTGT
>APFE030764769.1:7463-20862 GCA_000404065.3 Pinus taeda
TATATATAATTTGGATCATTGGGAATGTAGAGATTTTCTTTGAGTTTAATGAATATCACCCCATTCTTAAAAGAAATGGGTGAAGTATGTCAAATGATATCATAGCTTTTGTTGTGTTAGTCTAACTACAATCCATGTTGCATCAAGTAGTGTCATTGCCAATTACAATAATATGAGAAGCAAAATATAGTTACAAAAATGATGATAAATATACCTAGCAAACTGTGAAACATTGAAGTAAAAGAAAATGTTGTTTAAAGAGTGGACGCATGTGTTACAGATATACTAATAGAGATGAATACATATGTAAGTGGATGTGTTGTAGGCTTGATGTTTATATTTTTGGGTGTATAGGAAGAATGTTAAAGGTGTCTTTAAGAAAGTTATTTTTCTAAGAATTGAATATCTTATTAGAGTATTATATATTGTAACTCGAAAAATAAAAACGCGGGAAAATGATGCAAGGAAAATATTCAATGAGGAAACATACATAATAAAAATGAATGTATCATGGAGAGTGGTGTTGTGGTGAATTGCAAAAAGATAATGTTATGAAAAACGTAACAATGCAATATATGTATATGGGAAATGAAAACCATATTTTTTTTAGTATTGATGTGCCTATAGGTGATGAAGAGAAAATTTTCTTGAATAAGTATAGAGAAAATCAAAGTGATTCAACAAGGATGTTATCAATGTGAAGGAGATGTTGGAGAATCTAATAGGATAACTATTAAACACGATTCTCCTTGTCCTTGATAAAACCTTGCGATATTATGTTAGATTCTTATTATTCTTGTTTATATTATTTTCATCAAAAAATTATCAAGTGCATAAACCTTGAAGATCATAAAGACAATGGACCCAAAATATAGGCTCCAAGTCAAGGTGAAACCCCTCCAAGGAAAAATCATAGAAACAGCTTCCTCTCTTCTTATAGAATCAATTCATCAGTGTATATCCCATGTTCTAAAGCAATGCTAAAATATATAAGGTAAAATGTACTTTATCTTTAGATCCACTAGTACATATTAGACTAAGCAAATCATAACATAAATCATATTAATTAATCTACTTTCTAGTTTTTATTGATAACATTCAATAGTTTTACTATGTTTGTCATCTTATATGTCCCATAAGATATCCTTAGTCATATCTCATATATACAAATACTATGGCATGGCAAGGACATTTGATTTCAAGTTCCAAAAAAATTATTGCGAGTGTTCCATGCAATTTCAAACCAAGATTCAAGATTTAATAAGTCATTTGTTTGTTATGGTTACTTTGTTTTATTCTTTATGGTAAATATGTGAAAACTTTAACATAATTATGTTATTTAAGGATAATTTTTTAATCAAGCTTTTATTGGTGAAGGGTTAATTTTTTGTAAGAGAACATCACTCTTGCAGGGCAAAATTTTAAACATAACGTTTCATGAAGGAAAACATAAGAACCCAAAACATAAAAAAAAAAATTGTATGACAAGCAAAAAGAAATCTAAATTCCAACTCTGGTTGAGGTGTTAACCTTTTTCCAATTTTACACTCTAAAAAAAATTCCATCTCGCTAAAAGACGTATATAGGCGTGATAGGCAGGTTGAGTTTAATCTGAATGGCTAACGAAACCTTTATATGTAGTTAATGGTGCTTTCTGTCACATCAAACGTAGATACCTTTGATACTTGCCACCCTGATTTCCTTTTTGCGAATATATTCTTTTGCCTGTCAGCCACCGGCGACTGCAGGCTACTTTTGCCAACCAAATCTCAGGTACGGTACAAGTACAAAAGTAACGAAAACGAAAGACATAAATCATGATATCCACGTCACATGTTCACGTCATAAGCTCATAAGTATTTTCGCGAATATACTCTTCATGTTCACGTCATAAGCTCATACGTATTTTCGCGAATATACTCTTCTTCCCACCCTAAATCTCAGGTACGGTACAAGTACAAAAGTAACGAAAACGAAAGACATAAATCATGATATCCACGTCACATGTTCACGTCATAAGCTCATAACTATTTTCGCGAATATACTCTTCTTGCAATTATCAAATGTTCGTATGTCTATACAGTACTGCCCGCTTCCGGACAGCTCTTGCCCTGGTTCAGGAGTACGTGAGCACATATGGTGCTATAAACGTATGGATTACCGGACATTCCCTGGGCGCTGCCACAGGGATGCTGGTGGGGAAGCATATGGCCCTGGCGGGGCACTTTCTCGAATCGCACTTCTTCAATCCCCCGTTCGTTTCCTTCCTTTCCCCTCTCCTCGGGGGAACAAAGTCCGGCAGATTGGTCTATTATTTCTTAAAGGCCGCGTTCGCCTGGACCATATTACTTCTTAAAGGCCGTGGTCGCAGTGGATTCGAATCTTGTAATGAGTTCTTGGCCCTGCGCGACTGGTCTCCTTCCCTATATATTAATCCAAGGGATGTCATTTGTTCTGGTTACGTTGGGTATTTTGAGAGCCAACAATTGATGCGAAGCTTGGGAGCTGTCAGTATTGCGAATCTAGCAGCGGAGCATTCGTTCAAAGGCTTGGTTCTCTCCCACATTGGGATGGAACCGAAGGAGGTGCATCTGATTCCCTCTGCGACACTGATTACCAGTAATCAGATCCGCGCCCCGAATTTCATGACAGACCATGGGATTGATCAGTGGTGGGCACCGAACACCATATCTGACCATGAGCCGAAACGTATTATCAATGGAACTGTCCTTGATCCATCAGATTTGGTTTGATTACGGAAGACCCTGGTTGAGTCGTGTTTTTCGTTGTAGGTAACAGGTTCCAATTCTCTAGTCTTCTATGGTTTTGGGTCATCAATAAAATTCCATCACCACTTCTCTGTTGGCTGGATCTACTTTTTCAGACAGATTTCTTAGGGTTTGACATTAAAGGTTGTTATGGCTGAATGTAATTGTTTCTATATGATTTGTTTCAGACAGATTTCTTATGTCTCTGTTTGACAATAAAGGTTGTTGTAGCTGAATGTAATTATTTCTATATGAGGTTGTTGTAGCTGAATGTAATTATGATTTCATAAATTTTTGTCTATTAATAATTCTTGTGGTCTCTCTATTTTCCATTTGCATGAAAGCCATGTTTTGTATGGTCTTGACGGTGAAAAATATTAGCACGGATGCTTCAAGGAAGGGTTACATATGGATAAGTCTAAATTCAATTTAGGAAAACTATAAAGTGTTGTGACTACTTAGTCAATCATGTTTACCAAATAATAGATGGGTTGTTTCTAATTGTATTTTACGTGCTGTGATATCTCTTACTGAGAATTCCTCCACTTCGTTTCATTCATCTTTAACATGAGCTTCATCGAAATTTTGAAGTTCATAATATTAAATTTATTACTTATAATTCCCTTACGTTTTGGGGGTTATGAACAGACTAAAAAATCACCATTCCATTCTGAATATGGGTTTAATATTTGACATTGCATTCCAATATGGACATTTTCGACGAGTATACTTGACATTAAATCTTGCTACTCTTACCTTCCCGTATAAAATGATGTACCTATTGCAAATTTGTAAGTTATAACATCAAATCTTGAAACTCTCACCTTGCACGACATAAAACGTGTGCCTATTTGCTCCGCCCCCGAGCACGATCGAATCCTGCGCGATGGGCATATTTGTACTGGCCACGCTTCGGCGATATTTGTTTCTGCGATGGCGTATCTGATGACACTTCTCCTCGCTACTGCGATTTGTAACATATGAATATGTGTATATATATAAATGCTTCGACATATATGTTGTATGATGTTTCTTCAGGGGAGTTCTTCCCCTGAAAAAAAAAGTGTGCCTATTTGCAAAATTGTACATAATTATAACATCAAATCTTGTAACTCTCACCTTGCACCATATAAAATGGTGTACCTATTCGGAAATTTGTACATTATAATCGAATTTCTAGAACATGATTAATGGAGTTAGCAAATTCAGCGTTGTGAGAATTTTGTTTTTAATCAATTTTTATGACAAATAATTCTCTGCCCTTCCATATATTAAAAAGACTGAAAAACACTCAGATTTGTAATAACGACAGCTTGGACAAAACGTTGTTCCCTTTTCCACGAACTTTTTCTAGTTATTCTTAGATTTGAAATTTCAATTTCTTTAACCAGGGTCGGTACCTTTATGGTATTTCAGTAGTTTCGAGATGGAAGTTTGCATCAAATGTTTTGACTAAACCGGCAGAAACAAACTTAAAAACCACGGAGAAGGTTAATCAATTAATTTTTTTTTGTCAGAAGTCTGGTATGTATGGTTTTTTTTGTTTATCAATTTATTAATTTCATGGATATAAGTTTAGATTTATCTTAACTCATTAGTTAGAGGGATCAAATATCTCAAGGTGTAAATTTCTTGTTGAGTGCAAAACCCAAGGAAAGGTTTGCACTTCTAGCAATTTGATCCCTTTCAACCCTTGATAGATCTGGAGTTAAGACAGATGTAGGCTGGTGGCAACTACACAAAGTTTGTTTAACATATGATTAATCTAATCATTTTAAATATATTAAATATGTCTAAGATTAATCGAATAAGTTCTTTTTTTCTACATCTCACACACATTACACCCATACCTATATTAAGTACTTGAATTCGAGCATATAACTCCTCAAACAAATAACATATTTGAACTTGAGCTAATTGATAAATAGTGTCATATATAAGCAAGAGCTACAAGTTGAGCTTGAACATAGATATCTTTTCAACATCTTTATTTTAATAGGAATTTCTTTTTTCATCTTATAGTTGGTTGAATATTATTTTATTTGTGGATATGCTTTTGGTTATTCATCTTTTTGTTTTATTTATTTTTCATGCTCTTCAATTGTCATTCTCTCTTCCCTTTTCTTGTTGATTTATTCTTCATTCTGCATTTTCTTGTATTCTTTACTCTCTACACTATTTAGTTGTCATTTTTTGTGCAATTCTTTGTCGATATGCTCTTTGATATGCTTTTTTTTGTTCAAATTTTTACTTCATCGGTTCTTGTTGTTGTCCAATTGTCGTGACTTTCTTTGTTGATCTACTCTTTGATTCACCCTTTGTTGTTGACACTTACTTATGCATACAGTGAAATCAATGCACACTATTAATTTGAATGCTCTGAAATACTGTACATTATCCATCTATTTACATCAAATCTCAAATTAACTTCTACACTAAAATCAATGTACCCTTAGTTGTCTATTCTTGTGCCTTTCTCTTTTGACTTAATCTTTGTTTTCTTCATTTCTATTTAATAGGATCTAGGTTGATGAGTACTATAATACAAAAATTAATGCACAACAATATTAATTAGTTTGTGCATACACTGAAATTAATACACACAATTAATCTAATTAATTTGACAGAAATGCACATCATTCATCTTATTACATCAGATTAAAAATTAACATGTGCATTGAAATCATCACTTCTAATGCAAACAATCAAATGAGATTAGAAATCAACGTTTACACTAAAATCAATACATTAAGTGCAATCATTCAAATATGATTATGTAACGCTCCCTTCCACCCCCTCAGACTTGTAAAGCCTAATCGGAGGTGTTATTTTCATCTAATCCAAACTCCATGGTTTCATTGTGGAATTGGGGTTACAAAAAATCTCCTTCCCCTAAGTGTGCAAAACTCACTTTGGACAACAACATCGCATCGAGCTCGTCAAGAGATTTTCCATGATATAAATTTTCCATCAATACGACCTCTAGATTGAAAGTTATACCCATTCGATGTTTATCAAATTAACCGTTGCCACATATAAAATTCATTTCCACGCGGAACTACCACCTCATATGCAGTCTAATGTGGTGCATGCCACATCATAATGCCACAACGTTATTGTGCCATTGCTTCAACCTTTAAGAGTGCTCCACTCCCAAACTCCCGCAATGCAATAATTTTTTTTATGTTAAGTAACAAGGATGGTCTTCATCTAGTGGTATATGTTTTCTCCACAAAATCCATTAAGGCATGCCTCACTTATGAAATACACTGGATTTTTTTTCTGATATGCCAAGCTCTATGATGATGTGGCTCCGACCACATCAACTTTATGTCAACACCAAGTAGTACCCCCATGGTAGCTGGCACCATAATCACCACCACATGTCACTTAGGTGCCACATTAGCATAGGCTTCCATGCCACCCACATTTATAGTGTTTATATGATGTCATGCTGATGTAAGGGTGGTGTCATCTTTTCGTGTAGCATTCCTTCACGATGGCATGTGTCATCCAAAATCCTTCCACTTGGCCACCAAAAAAGACCATTCCTACCTACCATGTGTCACACTATCAACGTGCCACATCACATGACCACATCCTCCATCAATATAATGTGACTTACACGTAGCCTCACCCGGCCTACGTGCCTTTTGCCACCTTAGCCTAGTCGATGGTCCCATAGGGTCGCAACATTTCATGTAAATCAATGACTTGATGTTATAAGGTTTTATGGTCGATTGGTAATCTTCCACGTTTGTCTATGCGTCTCCTTTTGTTTATAGACACACATTTTCCATCCCTTAGGATGAACATATCTCTATTCCCCGAGCCATATAATCTTTGTCCCCTTTGCCGGGATATGTAACTTACCATCTCCAACAAGAAAATTTCCCATTCCATAGAAGTAGATATTCGTTCCATATGACATATTTCCCATCACACCCTACACCTCCCGTGTATGGTGCCATCCTCCTTATAGACCACACATCAACCTTGGTGTGGCCCACACATTGATAAGTAGTGCTAAGAACCATTATTGATAAATAGATTAACCGATCAATTAACAGTAAACTCGATGGTTATTGAAGTCCTTATATAATTCATGAATTCTACTCAATTCTTTCTAGGATTATCTAGCCCAAAATACAATCCCATCTCCTATGACGCATAGACTTAGGAACTTAAGAATTTCAAGGAAGTAGTTAAAGCCTTCCTTGAAGCCTAGTGTTACTTAGAACACTAACCTGAAACCCTAATTTCCTCACTAACATTAAAACATCATCCATGGGCATGATCCAATCCAATAAAGCTATGAATATGTCTTTTACTAGGCATCGGACAAGCCAAACCATGGCTAATATTTCTCTCCATTTTAAACATAGAAATAACATGCCACACCCTAAGATAGGCACAACACAATACATCAGATCCAATGAATGAACATGCTATGCATCACAAATACATTTAATAACCTTAATCATTAGATAACCATGCTCATTCCAATAATGGAATACAAACATTATAATAACTTAACTAAGCCCATCAGGAATTCATACAAGACTATATAAATAGATTTGTGACTCAAAAACATATCAACAACCACAGGGATATGCAAGCTATCTCAAATCATGAGAACAATCACACATACTTTGCATTAAAGACAACCATGAATAATAATTCCTACAAAAATAGTGTCGATACAACCATTGTTATGACCCAAAATAACATCATCCATTATTCATAGTTCAATATGCAGAAGTAATAGACTTATCTATATAGATTGAATGACTGGAAATTGAGGTAGGGACTTGAACTCTCCACCCATCCATGGGCTAGCTACACTACAATCTTTCTTGTAGTTGTTCACTCTTGAGTCAGATTCAAAGTTTAAGCAATATGTGCTCAAAGGAATTCACATTGATGCCAATCAACTAGTTCACACAACAATCCAAATTTCATGGTGTCTCCACTTTCTTTCAGGGATCCAGAGTACATACTTTTCCACTTGCTAAATGTTATGTGAAATCTTAGCCATAGTGTCTCCACCATTTTTGATGAGGATCAAAGTACATAGTAGCTCTCCACCCTCTAACACGTAGGTATGTCAAGAATACATAGAATTTTCCCTCTGATTACCATGACTCCAAATTACATTGTGTTCCACCTGCTCCACCTCCCAGGATTCCAAAATGCACAATGTATCCACCTGCTTCTTCTCTTTTCTTCTCTTCAACCACACTCCTCAATATGCTCCTGCTCCTACGACAATGCTTACTCCCAACGTTCTTATTTTGCCTCATGAGCTCAATCCCAACTCATGCATGCCTAACCCAACATACATGCATCCATGACACACAAGCTCATGTTTTGTGATTAGTTTCCAATAGAAACCACGCCTTTTCTAAATGATAACTCCTTGTGTTTCTAAATGTTATTATCAATGTCAATCCCCTTCTTCTTACCTCTGTGTTCTTTCCCCTCAACTCCTTTTTCCTTTCATTTAACCCCTCGCTACCTCTTACGTGTTAACCACATAACAAAAAACACGAGGAATAGAGGTGGTATGTATTATATTAACTCGGATTGGCAATGGAGTCAATATTGTGTCAACAATTGTGGTTAACGGTTATGGTTTTGGATATGGTTTCTTAGTGAACCATGGTATTGATCTCATGGTATTACATGTCAAAAAGTCTTTGAAAGGCTTAAGGATTCTCCATTATAATGCATCAAAGTTGACTAGTGAAGTCTCATATGGTTGAGGCCAAGATGTTGGCTAGCTTGGCTATGTTTATGTTGAGGATAGTAATAAATGCATTATTTTCTAATTTTTTCCCGATTAGGGTCTTCCAAGGTAAAATGGTGGTTTATGTGTGTTTCTATTTTATGTGTGATTTTTCTCATTATTCTTTTGATATTGTTTTGAATACTAACAACTGGTACCAGGCTAAGTTTTTTCTTCAAGGGATGCCACTGGTTCTAAGGGTTAATTTGGCCTTGTGAGAAAAATTGTGAAGAACGATGAGTTGTATCCTGCCATTACCATGCAAGACCAAAATAAGATAAAGGTGTTCGAAAAAATGTTGTTGATTGATGTTGTGCAATCATTGATGTCAAGGGTAGCATCAAGTGTTGAAAATGTAAGTAGTTTCAATCTCTATAATTGTTGGTGTGCTCATTTCAATATATATCCTATGAAACAAGCAAAAGAAGAAAAGAAAAAGTTTTTATTATTAAAGCATGGGTTTTAAGCTCATTATTGATGGTCTTCTAGGTAAAATAATATTCTTGGTGCTTCTAGGGTTTGTTAGGTCTTAGGATTTATTGTCACGAGTCAAAGAAGTCAAATTCATGTTTATAAGGCCCTTCCAAAAAATTGTAATTGTAGAAAAATTATTTTTTAGTCTAAAAAATCCTGGAAACTCTAAATTTACAAGTTGACCCTAACAGTTACAAGTCATCCTAAAAGAGTGGATTTGACACCCTAGAAAGGTTATATAAAGGACCAATTTGACCTCATTTGAAACTCACTAGCTCAACAAGTTTGATTTATCAAGAAAGAGTTCGATCTATAGCTAGGAAGCTGGAAAAAGAAGAGTGAAGGTCTAAGATAAGAAATAATGGCAAATATCTTGGTTTTGGGATCTATCTCTCTCATACATGTGAATTTATAGGGTTTTTAGTGCTGCAAAAGGAGGTCGAAGTTGTAGGTTTGAGTTGCAAGAGGATGAAGTGCATTATCTTATATTTGGAGGGGAGAAAACCCTACCTTGAACTGATTGACCTTGGAAGAGTTGTCTTGCTATATGTAGGTCTCGGGGGAGGAGGTCGTATTAGAGTTTCCATAGAAGCTGCAAGGCTGAAATTGCAGGATCAAAGTTGTAAGACAAGTTGCAGTATTGAAGCTGGTAGGCCAAAGTTGTTAGTGCAGAATTACAAAAATAGTTGTTAGAGGGCTGACTTGGTACTTGGAGAAAGACTTCATGTAGGCTTTGGGTCTTTGTGTCTCAACTGAAGTAGATTCTATAAGGAGAGGAGTTTTCCAATTTTTTCCCTTGGAGGGGTTTAGCCCTAGCTAAGAGCCTAATCTGTATGTGCTCTATTATTTACTATTTCATTCTTGATATTTTTTTATGAAAGATCTAACTAAAATAACACAAGAAGGACAACGAAGTTCATAAAAAAATATTAAGGTTAAGGAAAATAAGAATCAATAATCTGCCACTTTGCATTTTCCAATATGGTATCAAAGCTAAGATGAACAAGGAAGGCAACTGAAAGGACACTAGAAGGAATTACTGTTCAAGGGGAAGGAAAAAGGAAAATCTCAAGGATTGTCTCTTGAAGGATATGGTTGAAGACTCAATAGTAGACCTATTTAAAGAAAGAATCAAAAGGATATTATCATTCATCACTCTTGAAAGTTATTATTGGAGGAATTCTAAGGAACATATTTCAAGGAAGTCTGTTCAAAGATCTTGAAGGCATCAAGAAGGTTGAAAAAATCATCAATGAAGAGGAATATCTTGATTATTACATCATGTTTGAATCTACAGGTTTGTTGAGGTGAAAAATCAACACCCCCATTTTTTACTTATTTATTTCAAATAATGGGGACCCTTTACGTTAATTTTGGCTAAATCACCTTTTAATGTTTTCTTCTCGTTAAGTATTCTACAATTTTGCCAAATTTTATTTTTCTTCAGATTCTTTTTTGATTTCTTCATTACTTTCAACTTTTCACAAGATTTCCATTGGTTCTTGTTTCATGTCATTTGGATGCACGATTTGCAAATAGTGCTCATCCGAAGTTCGATATTTTTTACCGCTACGACTAAAAAAAATGTACAAAATGTATATTATTTTGATTTTTGTAAACTATTTGTAAATATTGATTTTTAATTAATTTTTACTAATGGTTGTAGAAAATCACCACAGTCAAATTGTTGGACACCTAATCCTAAATGGTTAGTGTGGAAGCCGAATGGACAAAGCAGTCTAAGAGACCTTGGGATGTGAATCCCAACGATCACATAATGTACCATAAATATACATCATTTGTGAATGAAAAAATGTACTGCATGTTTTATCTTTACTATTTGTTCTCGCTCACCATGTGTGTTTAACATGGTATCAGAGCCATGATGTGTGGCCTGTTTTCCCTAAGCAACTGGTCTAAGTTGCCTTGAATAGCGCTGACCTAGCTTTCATTACCTGCACTGCCTCTGTCCTGAAATAATCTGCCATATTCCCTTCCAGCTCTGCTGTGTCAAAACGCTGCTCCCTCTGCACACTATCTTCTCCCTCCGTACACATAACGCTCCATCTGGAAATCGCAGCCTGATGATGAATATCCCGTCAGAACGCCTCTCGTACACATAACACTCCATCTGGAAATCGCAGACTGATGATGAATATCCCGTCAGAACGCCTCTTGTACACATAACGCTCCACCTGCTATTCATTATTATTCTCTGCATACAAAACGCCATTACAGTCAATCTAATCTTACCGTCCATTTTCGATTCAGACAGACCACGCTGTTTTTGCCTTCAAGTTTCCTCCGATTCACTGCTATTCTCACAATCTTCGCGGGGTGCGGGCCGGCTAGCGAGGAATCTGAGGTTATTTCAGGGCATTTAATCTGATTGTATCCTGCGAGGATTTTCTGGTGTTTTAGATCGAAGGATTCGGCCGGTCAGCCGTAGGAAATCTGTGAAATTTGAAAGGACTTTCAACAGATTTTTCAGAGGAATTGATTCAATTATATATTTTGAGGATTTTATAGTGTCAAAGACTCGTCGAAAGCGCGTTTGAGACGGAGGAAGTCGATAACACGATTCTAGAGAACCTCAGAAATGACTGCTAAGAACCTCAGAGCTTTTTGTAAATTTATAAAATGCATTCACTTATGTCCAATACAAAGATAATTATATTCTCCCTCAGCATCATACGACGGTCATTTTGGGGAAGAAACCGCGATTCAGACATGGATTTGGCAGCTTGGAGATTTAGTGCGACAAGATGGAGGATATATACAGCTAAACAATGTTCGTCTTCGAACTTGCTCTACATTCCTGATGACTGTTAATAGTCGTCAGCATTGCAGGATAGCGGATTCAAGAGACTGAAGCGTGGAGCATAAACAATCCCTCATTACAGATCTAGAGACGACAGAATGCTGGAGCAACCAAACCGAGTCAAGAGCTGAGCCGCGTGGTGGAGAAAACCAACGAGAAGTAGAAGACGAAGCATCGTGAAGAGTGTGGATTTTGAGATTAGACAGCGCCAACGCTGAGCAGACTGCTTCTTAATCAGCTTTTCACTTCGCAATCCAATGTTTATCGTTCACATTCTGTCTCTGCCATTATATGTTTAACATGGATATGTTAGCTTGCATGCAGTCTTGAATTAGTCAAAAATCTGTGGCATGTCACTCCAATGGTCCATGTTGGTCTCCACGTTATTGTGTTAAAATGATCCTAGGATTGAACTTGTACGTCGTTGGATGATGGTTGTGGCCAATGGTATGAAATTTGTGTGTTGAAATTACTGAAAATTGTGTGCGTTCAATGACATTCTGGTATATGGCTCTGTGTGATATATGTGGTTTTGTTAAATACAATTACACAGTACCAATCCACTCCGGCTCCTCGACCCTTCCACATTCTGGCCCCTACCAAAACTCCGCTCTATATTAAACTTTGTATTGTATCTAAACTCTGGGCTTGGAACAGATTTGGTATATAGCGTATGCTCCCATTTATATGCTATCCTGACTCTTGACAGTCATACACTGCCTTCAAACCCAACATATAATACTTGGCTTCGCGTTAATACTTCGTGGTTGCACAAGTTGATACCATAATTCGATACCACGTTATCACATTATTGCTCTAAGCCATAGCCACCGCAGCCGGATGGAAAGAAAATAAATCCTTATCAAACTAGTGCTCCAAGCCACAACCAGCACAGTCGAATGAAACAAGTGAGTGAAGGAAAGAATTATTGTTTTCACGAAAGCTTCCAAAGTTTTTAAATATCAATGCCCACCTCAATGTGAAGGGCATTTGACACCGACATGGATGCATAAATACTCCGTATTTACTGGAGTTTGGCCATAATCTTCATAATCCTCCCACAAAGAAGTGTTTGTACGAAGACCGCGACATTGTTCTGCAGCGACATTGTTCTGCTGCTGCCACAACTATATGAATTGCTTAAATTGCTCAGAAATCACCAGGATACAAAGAATTCTCGAAGAAGACGAAAAGTGTTTAGCTGGTGGGAATTGGCCTGACGACCCAGAGATGTTAGCATTAAAGGCATTCCGACTCATGTAAATTGTAGATCTTGCCTTATATGATCGCCAGCTTGACGAGAAATGACCTATGGAGAAAGTGGATGCAACTTGGTAACATCCAGCTTACTCAGGTCCTGCTCCATCAACCATTTTCGCAAAATTGTTGCCACTTGACAAGCCCTTACAAGATCTTGTAGTAAGAGTACAATATTATTTTTCTCTTGCTGTTGCCTCAGTTGTGATCAGTTTTTAAGTGACATTGAAGAAAAATGGCTACAATTACTGAAATATTAGAGTTCTTAAAAACTCTGATACATTCCTCTAA
>APFE030764775.1:0-22923 GCA_000404065.3 Pinus taeda
AAAGGATGTATGACATTAATAAGAATTATATCTTAAAATCAATTTTCAAATTAATAAATTTTTGATACATATCTTTCCCCAGAGAAAATTAAGATTTTATATTTGAGTTGAATTCAAGGTACATTTTCTAGGTTCCTTGAATATGAAGGAAAAAAAATAAAAATTTCACAATACAACACAATTTTAACTCCATTCAATTCATAAATATATTAAACCCAATAGACTTCTCTAGCAAAAAAGAAACACCATATTAAAAAACCATAGAAACAAAGCGAGAAATATTATTATTTCTTTAGAAGATCATCCAATAAACTAGGATTCATCAACTCTATATAGCCTTCATCATCTATAACCTAGTACGAGTTTACTAATAAAACAAGATAACATGGTGCTCATGAAAAAAATATTGATAAGTCACTTGAAAAAGATACAAAGAAATTTCATTTGTCTATTCAGTCAAGCGTAAAAGATTTATATTATGGACCCGCATTTCATTCCTCATCTATGAAGTCACTAATAAAGAGTATCTCACTATCTGTGCCACGTACAACTTTTTAAAGCTAGGAAACTATAGAAGAAAGAAAATGGATAGGAATTTTGCTTTGTATTTGTCCCACAACCAAAATTAACTTTAAAAGTGAAGTAATGGTTATTAGAGATATACACCAAAAAATCCTATTTCACATAAGTACTTATCCCTTTGACATGTTCCATCGAAAAATGCCTATAGACAACCCTAATCAACTTACATCAATGTTGATACCTATCTCAATTTTGGGTTAGGGCATATGACGAACATATTGACAGCTCTTGAGGCCACCACATCAGAGGTAAGAATCATCTTTCAAAAACAACCACATTATGAACTATCCAAATGCCCCAAATTACTAGTAGTGAGATTGCTTGAAATTATTTCAAGATATGCCTTTCAAAGTAAAGTTGGACGCAAAGAGTAGCACTCTCCTTGTCCCATCTTCCATCGTTATCCAAAAATTTTATTACCTCATGCCAAATTGCATTAGATAATTTGCAACAAATAAAAAGATGTTGAATATCTTCACTATTTTCCTTACACAAGAAACACATCATCAGACTATTCCAACTCCTTTTTTGAAGAATGCTCATGTTAATAATTTCCAATTTAATACTAACTACATTACAATTATGATTTTAGGATGGGCCTTCAGTTTCCACAAAGGTTTCCACCACCAAATAGGATTTGGAACCCTATCTTCAACCAAGGCTTGAAACCCATACTTCACACTAACAATGCCTCCAAAGGTGTCATATACCCAAACCAATTCATCCTTTTGAGTAGATAGTTAAGCATTGGATAGGGTATATATACAAATTTCCCATATCAACCTTAAGTTCTCTAGAAATCCCATTTGGTTGAAGGAAATATACCCTGTTTCCAAATAATAGTTGCCTTTGGGTTTACAAGCTTGGATAACATATCTTATCCCTAATGCTATAGGTTTAAGAACATTTAGTCTAGGAGAAAAAATCCACTTAACATCCCATAATAGAATCTATACCAGCTATGACTTCAGCCCATATTCCAACCTTACATGTTAGAAAATTTCCAACTAAAATGAATGAAAGAGACAACTCTTTGCATTGATTTGAGACACCCTAAATGGGTTATTTTCCTTCATAATCCACTTGATGATAGTTCCTAGTGCTATGTACTTGTCAACTAAAGCATCTATCCAAAAATTAGGCTTCGAGATAAAATTCCACAAGGATATGGTTGCAAGTGTTCTCCCAAAAAGATGAGCATCTTTGAATCCCCAATCACCCCATTTTTTTAGAAGTGATATCCTCCTCTAACTAGCCAGATGTCGTTCTCTGTACTTCCCACCTCCTTTCTTGGATAGTTAAACATAATTTCGAAATCACTTCTAGGATTTCTTTAGGTATATGCGCTAGAAAATGCCAATACATCATAATAACTTCCAACATTGATGCCATATGAACTATTTCTAGTACAATTTTCGATAGTAGTTTAGTTTAAGAACAAAAATAAGATATTTAGTGGCATCATACAAATTCTCCATTCCATCAGGTATCAAACTATCTAGTTGATCCTATAACTGGTTCTCTATAGTGAAAGCATATACTATTGACTTTAGCTAATTAACTTCCATCTCAGTTCCTAGATGATAATGAATCAGAATTTCTAAGGATTTCTAAATTACCCATTCATTTCCAATGCAAAAAAGTAAGATATCATCAACAAATTAAATATGTCTTAGAGTTACCCTCTGACTTGTAACATCCCCGGGTTAAAATTTCATGTAATAAAGTTAATAAAAACAAAATAAGACCAAGGTCATGGGACTTGCATTCCAAAATGAATGTTGAGAAAAACATCCTAGCAGGTGCTCATTTGGTTTATTATGGCTAAGGGGAAATTAACAAAGGCAATGAAAAAGGCTTTGAAAAGACAAGAGGTATTATTTGGTATTTATTTATGAAAATAATGGAAATTGAAGAAAATAGATGTCTCATTGATAAAAAGGCTTCTAAGGATCAGTTCACAGCCTTTTTCCAGTTTTAGCTTCGAGCTCTCTCTATTCTCTCTCATACTCTTGCACACTTAGAGAATTATTGGAGCACTCTACCTTTGGAAGAAGGAAGGCAAAGGAAGGACAAGAAAGAAAAGGGAAGCAAAGATCAAGCAAGGAAGAGTTGGATCAAGTGGCTACAATGAGATTAATTGCAGGTATCGAGTTGCATGTATGATTTCCTTGCTAGCTTTGGCATGCATGGTACATTCATGTGTGTATTTGATTCTTTTGCTGGGGTTTTCCAAGTGTGACAATGGTTTCAACCTTGCCTTGCCATTTCCAGATAACCATGGTGTGATGGGGTTCTCTTACTCGATTGATCTATATTTTTGGATGGTTTCGAAATTGAGTCAGGTGGTCTTAGGAAAACTCCCAGAGGCCTAGAATTCCTTGGACCTGTATATGGTGGGATATGAGGTAAAGCCTGAGCATGGAGATAGGCCTAGTGATCCTTGGATTAGTATATGATGGGATTATGTTAAATCCCGATAGTGTATGTTTCTTATTTGGGCCTAGGAATCCCTTGACGCGATATACGATAAACCTTGATGTTAGGTCCCTATAATACTTGTGTATTCCATCATTATTATTAGGGTAGCTCCCTTATTGTTATTTTTGTTCCCATGTAGTCCCCATATTGTTATTGTTGTGCCCCATAGAAGACCACTATTGTTATTATTGTGCATTTACATTATTATTGTTATGTCAACTCTGATTATATTATGACCCTGGATTTAAGACATCTGTTATATCTTATAACTTAGTAACCAGAGAACTCATAGTAAAAACCATCTTTCGTCAACATTTCAAATTCCAATAGGGATCCATTATCAGGACTTCTTGAATGATGATAGTAGAAGAGCTTGAATGAGGGTTTTAAATAGTTTTTAAAAAATATTTAAAACCCTCATTCAAGCTCTTCTACTATCATCATTCAAGAAGTCTGGATGATGACTCCTTTGTTGGGATTTGAAACATTGAGAAACGATGGATTTTATTGTGGGTTCTCCGGTTACTATATTGTGACCCCTTATACTTCTATATATAGAAAGGTGGTGTTGTCATTTGAATCATCCAATAATTGTTCATTTGTGTAATGTAAAAGAGGTTTCCCCCTCGAAGAGGCTAATTTTAAAGTTGTTGATCTATCTCTTCTTTTATTTTGTGAGTTGGTTGCATAACATTTGGTATCAGAGCTTTGGATTCTAGGGTTTCGTTGCCACAAACAAGTCATTGTGGAATTTTTGCTATAACAATTTTTCTACGAAGCTTTGGAAGTGGAAATTAAAATCCATTTGATATGCAATCCTAATGAACATCATGTCCAAATTTTAGATATTTCCTTGCTAATTTTCAAAGTTATGAGCCGAGGAAGTTAGGGTTTTTGTAGGCTCTAGAATTCCATCTCAAACATGTTACCTTGGGAAAACTGTCATAACTTAATCTATGAGAATCAAATTGAAATTTCATAAAAAGTGACAAAAATAGGACAAACTGTAGTTTGTTGAGTATCATTTTCAGGGCCAAAGATCAAAACAGTGACACATGGCACTTCATAGAAAGTTCGCTCTATTGAACCAGTCTATAATCAGGTCATTGTGGGATATTGGGCATAAATGTTTCTTGGATAATCCAATATCGATCATACTTGTGGGGTTGGAAATAGGACTCATAGAGATATCCCAGGATGAAATTTCAGACCTTGGAGATCTGAAAATACAAAGATACAATATATTCAATATAGAGCTCCTACAAAGAGAAAAAAAAGTGTGTATTCTTTTAAAGATTAGCATAAGTTTTGTTTGAAAAATTAGTTTGAAGTGATTCAAAGGGCATAGTGAAGAATAATTATCATTAATTGATTCCCCAAAGAAAGAAAATGGAAACACCTAGTAAGCAACCTGAAATCTCTACTATATGACTCATGAAGAAGAGGAAGAAATTCAACACGGCATTTCAAAATTACGAGACCAAGTGCAACAAATTTCACTCTCACAAAAAGTAACAGAAGCTAAGATAAAGGTTTGAAGAATGGCATGGAAGCTAATATGGATGATATAGAAGAAAAAATGAAAGGCAACATTGAAGATTTGAAAAAAGACATGGAAGGTTTGAAGGGAGGTTTGGCGAAGTTGCAATAAAAAATGCTTCATAATGGTGAAAGAAATGATGAAACTCATGATGAGAGTAAAAGAAATGTTAATCATGATTTCATATGTTGTAACGTTGGATTGAAGATCCACCATATTCCAAAGATTGATATGAGAAAGTTTGATGGCAAGGATCTCATAACATGGATACTACAAATGGAGCAATATTTTGATCTCCATAATGTGCAAAACACACAAAAGGTACACATTGTAACTTTAATTTAGAACCCAATAAGTTTGTATGGTATCGATGGCTTTTCTCTTGTAAACAAATTGTCACTTGGTCAATTTTTACAAAGGAAATGATAGCACATTATGAAGATACAAAGAGCAACACCTTCTTTAGCCAATTGATAAATCTCAAACAAAAGGGTTGAATAGTGGAGCACATTGAGGAATTCCAAAAATTGAATATAAGGGTAAATGATATTCCAGAGGAGCATAGGATTGATGTCTTCGTAGGGACTCTAAAGGATAACATCCAACTTGAGGTCTGCCTTTGGGAATCTGATCCATTGGAGAAGGCATTCAGGTTAGCAAGAAAAATTGAAAGAAAAATTATGGGAATAAGGGAGCCTACCACTCAAAACTATAAAGATGGAAGTGCGGTTTCTCCTAGCCTTCCAAAACCTACAAGGTTGAAACCACAACAATTGGAAGAAATATGAGAAAAAGGGCTTTGTTACAGTTGTGATAGAAAATACACTAAAGTTCATAAGTGTGTTGAGAGGAAATTATTTTACATTGATTGTGAAGAGGAGGAAGAAAAGGAACGAGAAACATCAAAGGAAGCGGATATACACTAGGAACCAACCCCAAAGAAAGAATAAATGAATCCGATCATATCTTGTAATGCATTGGCAAGAATTACCACTCGTAAAACTCTCAAGATAGAAGGACATATCAAGAAGAAAAATGTAATAATGTTGATTGATTTGGGTAGTACCCATAAGTTTATTCATTGTAAGATAGCCAAGGAATTAAATTTCTACCTATATCTAGCACTAGAGTGTCAAGTGATGGTTGCAAATGGAGGAACCATAAATTTCTCTAGAAAGTGCTATTATATCAAGTTATCCATGGGAGAAAATGTATTGAATAGTCCAATGCTTTCCATTCCAATGGGTGATGTTGACGTTGTGTTAGGATTTTTTTTTGGAAGTAAAGGAAGTTGAATTAAGGGGTATCGTAGGGAAACTGGGAAAGATAATTAGCTCTAATAACATGACAAATCTTTTAAAGAAATAACAATGAGGCATAATTTCAAAATTATGTTCACTAGAGGTTCAAAAATCAAAAGCATCTATTTCTCCATACCTCCAAAAAGTCTTGGACAATCATTTCAAATCATTTGAGGCTCCCAAAGGCCTCCCACCTATTTATGATCATGATCATGCTATTCATTTGATTTCAGGAAGTACTCCTCCAAACATCATGCCTTACAGATATCCCTATGACCAAAAGAGTGAATTTGAACGTATGGTTGCAGAAATGCTGGAGGCTGGTATAATTCAACCTAGTCAAAGTTATTTTTTTGCTCAAGTAGTATTGGTGAGCAAGAAGGATGGATCATGGCTCATGTGTCCAGATTATAGGGAGCTCAAAAAGCTCACTATAAAGATAAAGTTTCCATTCCTGTCATTAATGAATTATTGGATGAATTACATGGAGAAATTTACTTCACCAAGTTGGATCTTCGTTTAGGATATCATCAAATAAGAATGAAGGCTGAAGACATTCCAAAAACAACATTTAGAACTCATGAGGGTGATTATTTGAATTTTTGGTCATGCCTTTTGGCCTTACCAATGCACCTACTACATTTCAAGGTTTGATGAATTCCATTTTAAAACCCTTAGTAAATTTGTATTAGTATTTTTTGATGATTTACTAATTTACAACAAGTCCAGAAGGATCATGTTCAACATGTTGATAGGTTGCTCAAGCTATTGGAGGAGAAACAATTATATGCAAAAACCTCCAAATGTTTTTTTGGAGTACAAGAGATGGAAAATCTGGGTCATATTGTATCTCATGAGGGTGTTAAGGTAGACCCTAACAAAATTAAAGCTATTAAGGAATGGGAAATCCCCACATCCATAAAGCATCTATGAGGATTTCTTGGGTTGTCAGGGTATTATCACAAGTTTGTTAAGAATTATGGGAGAATAGCAACACCTCTAACAACATTACTGAAGAAAGATGCATTTTCTTGGACTCCAGAAACAACTAAGGCCTTTGAGCATCTTAAAGAGGTAACGTGCCAAGCACCGGTCTTAGCTATGGTAGACTTCATAAAAACCTTTATTGTGGAATGTGATGCCTCAGGAAATAGAATTGGTGTTGTTTCAATGCAATAAGGAAGAACCATTACTTTTGAAAGTTGTCCAATAAAAGGAAAGTATTTACACAAAGCTATTGATGAGAAGGAAATGTTCGCAATACTACATGCACTTAAGAAATGGCAACCTTACCTAATGGGAAGGCACTTCAAGGTAAAAATAGATCATGATAGTCTTAAATACTTATTGGAACAAAGATTATCTTCAGAAGAGCAGCAAAAATGGGTCACAAAGATGTTGGGTTATGACTTTGAAATCGTCTATAAAAAAGGGAAGAAAAATGTTGTTGCAGATGCACTCTCAACACAGGATGAGGGTGTGGAAGCATTGATTTGTGCCATTTCTATTATCCAACTAGATTGGATAACTGAAGCAAGGGATGAATGGAAGAATGATGAAGAAGTGTGGGCACTCATTCAAAATTTGCAGTAAGATCCTACTACATTTGATAAATTTAACTAGAATATTGATTCATTATGGTACAAATATTGCTTATACCTTTGTAAGAGTTCCCAAAACAATCAAAAGGTTCTTATGGAATTTCACACCTCTCTCTTAGGAGGGCACTCAGGATTTTTAAAAACTTACCACAGGCTTAAGAAGGATGTTTTTTTGGGATGGCCTTAAATATGATATTCAAAAGTTTGTGGCAGAATGTTTGGTTAGCCAACAAAATAAAGTTGAGACAATTAAGACCTCGGGTATGTTACAACCTTTAGCCAATGTTGGGAGGAGGTTTCAATGAATTTTATCAAATGTTTACTAAATGTCTGAAGGAAAGAGTGTCATCATGGTGGTAGTTGATAGAATTACTAATTATGCACACTTTTGTGCATTATCTCGTCCATTTAAAGCCAATATAGTTTCTACTACATTTATGGAAACAATTCAAAAGCTACATGGAAACCCAAATATTATTGTAAGCGACAACGGTCCTATTTTCACTGGAATTTTTTGGATGGAATTATTTTCTTGTCTTGGTACTCAATTAGCTCATAGCTCATCTTATCATCCTTAATCGGATGGGAAAACTAAGATCGTGAACAAATGTTTGGAAGGATATCTTTGTTGCTTTGTATCTGATTGAAAAACACAATGGGTCAAGTGGTTATCTCTAGTTGAATGGTGGTATAACAATTCCTGCCATACGTAGCAAAAATGACCCCATTTATAGCACTTTATGGATATCATCCCCCATCCATCACATCATCAAAAAGAGAAAATTCTAAGGTTCAAGCAGTGGAAGATCACATCAAGCATCAACAACAAGTTCTCCAAATCTTAAATGATAACCTCACTTCGGCGCAGAATAGAATGAAAGAACAGGCATATCAACATCGTAGTGAAATAAGTTTTGATGTAGGTGATTGGGTATTTTATGGCTACAACCATTCAAACAAATGTCCCTCAAGAAATATAAGAAGGATAATAAATTATCACCAAAGTATTATGGTCCTTGCAAGGTGTTACAAAAGATTGGTCTTATGGCATACAAATTGGAGCTCCCTACATCTTCCCAAGTGCACCCAGTTTTCCATTTTTCATGCTTAAAGAAGGTTATAGGTGACAAACTCCTAGTTCAGACAATATTTACAAAACTTAACAAGGAAGGAAAAATCATATTGGAACATAAAGCAGTTACGGAAACGAGAACTCAACAACTACGAAATTGATCAATTTCAGAGTATCTCATCAAGTGGAAGAACTTACTCATAAAAGATTCCACATGGGAGGATGAGAATTTTATACAAAAGCATCTAAAACTACTCAAGCATTGAGGAAAACAATTTTTTGAAGGAGAGGGTCATCTTAGGTCCCTATAATACTAGTGTATTCCATCATTATTATTAGGGTAGCCCCCTTATTGTTATTGTTGTGCCCATGTAGTGCCCATATTGTTATTTTTGTGCCCCATAGAAGGCCACTATTGTTATTATTGTGCCCTTATATTATTATTGTTATGTAAGCTCTGATTATATTGTGACCCCTTAGACTCCTATATATAGAAAGGAGGTGTTGTCATTTGAATCATCCAAGAATTATTCATTTGTGTAATGTAAAGGAGGTTTCCCCCTCGAAGAGGCTAATTTTGAAGTCGTTGATCTATCTCTTCTTTTATTTTGTGAGTTGGTTGCATAATGGCCTAGTTGTATAAGTACTAGCTTCGGGCCTAGAAATCCTTGACTAGTTTTGGTGGGATATGAACTAAAGCCTGAGAAGCATGGTCGATTTTGTTGTGAGTCCCACATTCATGTTGAAAGAAATATTTGGTTTAGCTCGATCTATGGTCGGGTGGTGCATGAAATTCCTTTACTTGGTTGGCTTTTACATATGTTAAAAAGAGCTCTTTTCATCTTGTATTTCATGGGTAATTATGCTTATTATTATGTGTCTTTAATGGTTTTTCTATCATTGATATTTCTATGGTTATATGCTGGTTATAAACATGGTTTTATGACATACTTTAGTTATGGCTCTTATCATGATTCATTTAGTAAATGAAATGTTAATGAATGTATGACCTAATAGATGATAATGAAACTATTTTGAGAGGGAATCATACCTTCTTGATGAATCTTAGATAAGTATGAGGCCCCTATGTTCATATGTTTATTTATGACCTTTACATTACATGTTCACGATGTGTTTGACGAAATGCCTGTCATCGTTAGGATGAGTCAGGCTAGGTCCTTGTTCAATTTTTACATTAGAGGCCTTGTCTTCTTGTTATTTATCACTTCTGAGTGTTTCATCAAGTTATGGGTAGAGGTATGGATCCTATCCCTGAAAAAGTGACTTAGATCTCGTAGTCGTTGGCACAGAATTGGCTGGAAAAGGCTGGAGTCACTCGAAAGTAGGCCCATGGGATCGACTTGAGGGTTTCATTCTCATGGAGGCCTTGTTATGGGAGCTACTTGATCCAAGTGGATATTGGTTGCCACCCACCTATCCCACCTAGACCTCCAGTCGATTTCATTTGTTTCCTTGTTTATTGCAACATTTACTATTTTTAGCAATTCTTCGGGTCTTGAACTTCTAGAGTAGTTTTAACCCCTAAATAGTGTTTTTTTGAGGTCCGAAACAAATTTTCATGAATCCTGTAGTACTCGGAGAGATATTTCCAACAAGGTATCGTACACGCCAAATGGAGATAATATGACCAATTTACGACCCAGGGAAATTGCTTGCCCAACTAACCCCCACGGGGCCCACAAACTCTTGGTGTTCCATCTCCTAGGGTTATGGTTTTGGTTGTTTAGGGTTTTCCCTTGTTTTTCAATAATAAATATGCCCTTGAGCCTCATTGTAACATAATTTAGAGGCATGTAGCCACCACTTCTCAAAGATAAACTACCATCGCCCGAATTAGTTTATTTCCATTATGTTTGTAAGCATATTTCAATATTTTATATTAATGTAATGAAGTGTTATTTTTGCTACATCTCTGTATTATGGTTATATCTGTAATTTGTTATGTTCCTGTTTAATTTAGGATTAGTGGTATCAAAGTGGTCTTCTCTTTCTCTATTTTTCTTTGCATGTCCCCAATGAGGTTGGGATATAGGGAGTTAGGGCTCGAACTGGTCGAACCTTTCCAAGACTAGCCTCGCAAATCTTGATGGCCTCCCATGGTGGAAGAGAATAAATATGAGGGGGCATGAGATCCTTTCAAAGTATTACTCGAAGAAGCCCTCAAGCAACAAAGGAACGTGATGATGGACAAATTTGCCTAGATCCTTCAACGACTACCCAAAGGAGACACATATACTTCCAATAGTCACTTTGGAAGCACCACAACCTTTAAGGTACAAGTTAACCTTGAAATACCCATATTTGAAGGTAAGAAAAATGGGGATGCCATAGATAAATGGTTAAATCTGCTACAAGTCTATTTTTATGTTCATAATTTTTCCATCCGGGAAAATATTACTTTTGCACTTCTTAAAGTTGTCCCCCACGTCAAGGATTGGTGGTAAACCTACTGTGAGAAGAAGGAAAAAAGTACACCCTCACTATTTTTAGCCACACCCACTTGGAATTCGTTATGGGATTCCATTAAGGAGGAGTACTACCCTGTTGGGAACTATGAGGACAAATACATAAAATGGAACATGTTACAGAAGGGATGAGATCAAGACATGTTGGAGTTTACCAATTTTTTTCATGGCCTTGGCATGAAGTTGGGTATTAAGGATTCTAAGCCACATTTGGTACTCAAGTACCACGGCTACCGACACAGGTACATCCAGTATGATATGGAGTTCTTGAACATCTCCATTCTTGGCACGATGTACCGATACATTGTCAATATTGAGGAGAAGTTTAAAAAGAAGAAGTGAGACTTTGGATCTGCAAATATGGAGCAAGGGAAAGGTGCCCCCAAATCGCAGAGAAAAGGTCATTTCCAAGGCAGGGCGACTCAGGACAACCTGCCGAAGCCGCAAGAAAAGAACAAAACCACGAAGACAAAGAAGGACATGACAAAGTGGTGTGTTTTCCATAAGAGCTCCACTCACAACACAAGTGAGTGTCGGGCCAAGCAGTCACTTGTGGCCGAACCGAAGGTGTTTGAATCAAACACATGTTTCGAATCTGAGTTAGAATCTGACAAGGGGAATGAAAAATAAATGTATTCCATTATGCAGGCCTGTTGTCAAAGGAAGCATTACATTTATGGGAAGGAAACGATCATCCACATAGACCACCGACCCCTGCAATTCATTGAGACACAAGGGAAGTTGTAGAACAATCACCAGTAGAAATGGTGCACATACCTACAACAGTTCCATTTGAACATCAAGTAAAAGAAGGGTAACACCAATACTATCGCAAACTACCTTATCTGATCACTAATCATGGCACTGGTCACTGTGTTCAACTTTTGTGGGCATGAGACTTTGGGGTGGCCACATCTTTACAACAACGATCTAGAATTTAGAAGCACATACCAGACACTCCTGGAAGGTAAATGAGTTCCAAATTTTCACCTTCAGGTGGCACTATTATGCCACTTGGGACACATCTGTTTTCCTTCAAGCGAGTGTGCCAAGATGATTTGGGAGGTGCACTATAGTTGGGTCGCTGGACATTTTGGAGTAGAGAAAACAATGGTAGTACTGCAGAACTATTTTTATTGGCGGAACCTTTGTCAGGATGTTATGAAGTACGTTATATCATGCATTTCCTATGCCATTTCAAAACCAACCATCAAGAAGAAAGGCTTGTATACTCCTCTTCCTACTCCTAGTCGACTATGGGAATCCATATCCATGGATTACATGTTGGGTCTTCCTTCTACTAAGCATGGCAATGCTGTGTTTTCATGGTCATCGATAGATTCTCTAAGATGGCCATTATGGCAACCTGCAAGAAGAGTTTCACAACATAGACTACTACAAGATCTTGTTTTAGCGAGTGTGGGTACACTTTGGGATCCCACAGTCCATTGTCTGATATCAGGAAAAATGATTCCTAAGTGAATTTTGGTCAAGTCTTTGGTCAATGTCGGATACCAAACTTACTAAGTACACGACTTTCCACCCCCAAACTAATGTCTAAATAGAGGTCGTCAATTGGATGATCATACACATTATGCACATGTACAACTCGAAGCATCCACACACATGGGATAAAATCCTCCTCTATTTCCAGCACAACTACAACAAATCTCTCTATAGCTCAACGAGCCACAACCCCTTTTAGGTAGGGTTGGGATTCAACCATTATCTCCCATTGATGTGGCCATATCACTTGCAGCTACTTAAGTAGATATGACTCATGTCCAGTATGAAGACGACAGGGCTAACAACTTCATTGAGCGCATTCAACACATCCAACAACAAGTCCATGATATACTAGGCAAAGCCAATGTTATGTAAAAGCAACGCCATGATCAACATCAGGTGCCGCACAAGTTTATGGTGGGTGACAAAGTTTGGCTACATTTGCAGAATGAGTGCCTCTCTATACCACAATGCAAGCTTCACCCACCCCGATATGGGCCATACACCATCACCAAGATTATAGAGGACAATGCCTTCGAGTTCAACATTCCACCATTCCTTGGCCTACACCTAGTGTTCAATGTAGATTGCCTTCGGCCATACTTTCCACCATTGCTGGACACATCCAACATTGTAGAAAAATTCACACCAATAAAGCTAAACCTAGACTACATGGAAGATGCTACAATTGATCAGATTATGAACACACAGATCAAGAACACTAGCCAACAAAGGATCCAACTATCTTGATTTGTCAAAGTAGGCTGACTTCTTCACGAGGGAAAGTGGTTCACCGGGGTCTAAGTTCAACAAAAAATTCCTCATCTCATGGAGGCTCTGCATGTAATGGGGACCATTGCTTCCTAAGGTGTCCACCCACCTATTCCACCTAGACCTCCAGTTAGTTTCATATGTTTCCTTGTTTATTGCAACATTTACTATTTTTAGCAGTTATTTAGGTCCTAAACTTCCAGAGCAGTTTTGACTCCATAAACAAAATTTTTTTGAGGTCTAAAGTAGGCTCGTAGCAATAGGCCCATAGGCAGAAGCCTGCCAGAAATCCCATAGTAATCTAAGATATATTTCCAAAAAAGTATTGTACTCGCCAAATGGAGATAGTATGACCAAGTTATGACCCCAGGATGATGGTTTCCCAACTAACCCCAACGGGGCCCATAAACTCTTGGTATTCCATCTCCTAGAGTTAGGGTTTTCCCTTGTTGTTCAATAATAAATAGGCCCTTAAGCCTCATTGTAACATAGTTCAGAGGAATGTAGTGACCACATCTCTTCTCAGAGATAAGCTACCATCGCCCGAGCTAATTTATTTCCATTCTAATTGTAAGCATATTTAAATATTTTATATTAATGAAATGAAGTGTTCTTTCTGCTGCATCTCTGTATTTATGGTTATATATGTAATTCATGTTTAAGTTCGGATCAGTGGTATTAGAGAGGTCTTATCTTTCTCTACTTTTATTTGCATGTCCCAAACGAGGCCAGGATATAAGGAGTTAGGGCTTAAACTGGTCAAACCTTTGCAAGACCAACCTCACAAATCTCGGCGACCTCCCATGGCGAAAGAGAAGAAAGACAAGGGGGTAGGAGATCCTTTCAAAATATTGTTCGAAGAAGCCCTTGAGTGATAGAGTAATGTGATGATGGACAACTTTGCCCTGATCCTTCAGTGGCTACCCAAAGGAAACGCATCTACTTCTAGCAGCCACTCTAGACCACACCCTTTAAGATACAAGCTAGCTTTGACATCCCCATATTTGAAGGTCAAATAGATACGGATGTCATAGATAAATGATTAAATCTGCTAGAAGGATATTTTTCTATTAATGAATTTTCCAGCTGAAAAAATATTACTTTTGCACTTCTCAAAGTCACTCCCCACATCAAGGATTGGTGGGAAACCTACTGTGAGAAGAAGGATGAAAGTACACCCTCACTATTTTCAGCTGCACCCACTTGGAATTCATTCTAAGATGCCATCAAGGAGCAGTGCTACCCTATCAGGAGCTATGAGGATAAATATATAAAGTAGACCACGCTGTAGTAGGGAAGGGACCAAAATGTGCCTGAGTTTACCAATGTTTTTCATACCCTTTGCATGAAGTTGGGTATCAAGGATTGTGAGTGACATTTGGTACTCAAGTATTGAGGTTGCCTATATAGGTACATATAGGATGAGATGGAGTTCCTAGACATCTCCTCGCTTGACACGATGCACTATTATGTTGTTAAGATTGAGTATAAGTTTAAACAGAATAAGTGAGACTTTGCATCTGTGAATTTGAAGAAAGGGAAAGGAACCCCCAAATGGTAGAGAAAAGGACAAAGCCAAGGTGGGGAAATATAGGACAACTTGCCGAAGCCATAAGAAAAGAAAAAAACCAACAAGATAAAGAAGGACATGAGAAAATGGTGTGCATTCCATAAGAGCTCCACTCACAACATGAGTGTTGGGCCAAGCAACCACTGATGGCTAAACTAAAGACATCTGAATAAGACACATGTTTCGACTCTAAGTTAGAACCTGAAAAGGGGAATGATAAAGAAATATATTCCATTGTGAAGGCCTATTTTCAATGGAAGCATTACATTATGGGGAAGGAAATAATCATCTACACAGACCACCGACCCCTGTAGTTGATACAGACACAAGGAACGATCAACATCAGAAATGGTCCACATACTTGCAACAGTTCCATTTGAACATCAAGTAAAAGAAGGGTAGCACCAATAATGTTGCAAACTACCTTAGTCGAACACTAGTCATGGAGTTGATCACTCTGCTCGTCTCCTGCGGGCACGAGACTTTGGGGTGGCCGTACCTTTACAAGAGTGATCCAAAATTCGGCAGCACATACTAGACACTCCTGGAAGGTAAGAAAGTTACAAATTTTCATGTCTAATATGCACTATGCCACCTAGGATAAATTTGTGTTCCTTCAAGTGAGCATGCCAAGATGATTTGGGAGGCATACTATAGTCGGGTCGCTGGACATTTTAGAGTAGAGAAGAAAATGGCAGTTCTGCAGAAGTATTTTAATTTTCTGAACCTTCGTCAGGATGTTGGGAAGTAAATTAGATCCTACACTACTTGCGCCATTTCCAAACCAACCATCAAGAAGTAAGGGCTATATACTCCTTTGCTTACTCCTAGTCAACTATAGGAGTCCATCTCCATGGATTACATGTTAGGTCTCCTTTCTACTAAGCACAAAAATAACTGCGTTTTCATGGTCGTCGACAGATTCTCTAAGATGACCATTATGGTAGCTTGCAAGAAGAGTATCACATCAGAGGCCATTGCTAAGCTCCTCTTTGAGCGACTGTGGGTACACTTCAGAATCCCAAAATCCATTTTCTCAGATCAGGATAACAGATTACTAAGTGAATTTTGGTCAAGTCTCTGGTTGATGTTGGATACCAAACTTACTAAGTCCATGACTTTCGACCCTCGAACTAATGGTTAAACAAAGGTTGCCAATAGGATGATCGTACACATTATTCTCATGTACAACTCGAAGCATCCATGCACATGGGATGAAATCCTCCCTTATGTCTAGCATAGCTACAACAGAGCTCTCCATAGCTCAATGGGCCACAACCCCTTTTAGGTAGGGTTGGGATTTCAACCATTAATGTCCCGTTGATGTGGCAATACCATTTGCAACGACTCAGGCAGATTCGACTCACGTCTAGTTTGAAGCTAACAAGGATAACAACTTCATTGAGTGCATTCAACACATTTTCCAGTAGGTCCATGATATATTGGGCAAAGCCAATGCTAAGTACAACCAACGCCATGATCAACATTGAGTATTGCACAAGTTCCAGGTGGGTAAAAAATTTTGGCTGCATTTGTAGGAGTGCCTCGCTGGACCCCACCAAAAGCTTTACTGACTCCAATATTGGCCATACACCATCACCAAGGCTATAGGGGAAAATGAATTTGAGCTCATCATTCCACCATTTGTTGGTCTGCACCCAATGTTCAATGTAGATTGCCTTCAGTCATACTTTCCACCATTGCTTGACACATTCGACATTGCAGAACAACTCACACCAACAAAGCTAAATCCAAACTGAATGGAACAAGACAAAAATAATCAGATTATGGACACATAGATCAAGAACACTCATCAATAGAGGATCCAACTATATCGAGTTATCAAAGCAGGCCAACTTCTTCACCAGGGAAAGTGGTTCACGAGGGATTAGATTCAACATAAATTTCCTCCCCTCATGGAGGCTCTGCACACAATGGGGAACATTGCTTTCTAAGGAGGGAGGACTGATCTGGGTGGATATTGGTGGCCACCCCCTATTCCACCTAGACCTCCAGCTGGTTTTATATATTTCCTTGTTTATTGCAACATTTACTATTTTTAGTAGTTTTTCAGGTCCTGAACTTTCGGAGTAGTTATGACCCCCTAAACGGTGTTTTTTTTAGGTCCACAACAGGCCCATATCCATAAGACCATAAGTAGGGTCTTGTTGTAAATCCTGTAGTACTTAGAGATATCTTTCCAACAAGGTATCGTACGTACCAAACAGAGATAATATGACCAAGTTACGACCCTAGGAAGTTGGCTTCCCAACTAACCCCAACGGGGCCCACAAACTCTTGGTGTTCCATCTTCTAGGGTTATGGTTTTGATGTTTAGAGTTTTCCCTTGTTTCTCAATAATAAATAGGCCCTTAAGCCTCATTGTAACATAGTTTAGAGGCATGTAGCTGCCACATCTCTTCTCAGAGATAAGCTACCATCACCCGAGCTAGTCTATTTCCATTTTGTTTGTAAGCATATTTCAACATTTTATATGAATGAAATGAAGCGTTATTTCTGTTGCATCTCTATATTTAACGTTATATCTATAATTTGTTGTGTTCCTGTTTAAGTTTAGATGACTAATGGGGGTTTATTTTAGTTGAAGGATAAGTTAACTCAGGGGTTGGGTGTTATGAGGACTAATCGCAAGTGTAGACACAAGAAATCTCCCTAGGTTTCCAACAAAACCTATTAACAAGCAAACAATCAAGCTAATTCCTTCCCTGAATCTATATTTTCTTGAATTAGAAGCTAACAAGGTGAGAAAAATAGATTCATACCTTATTATGACATGCTTGATGAAGATCCCCCTTTATGCTTCAGTGTAACTTTTCCATGCTTGAATCCAGACCTACACACATGGAAACAACAAAGGATCAAAGATATATGCAACATAAATGATTCAATAATTCAAACTAGTTATCAAGGAAACTAGTAACAAACATCATTCCAATGGACAAATAGAAATAACATAAACCATCCATGAAATTCATCAATTAATCCATTAAGAAATGCAGTGAGAATAAACACTTGTTTGTATTAGTTTAAAAGACATAAAAGAGCTACAAAACCTATACCTTGATGTTGTGAAGCTCCTCCCATCAATCTGAATCATATCCAAGCATGATAAGCTCTTGTTGAAGCCCCAAAAATTGGGTCGACAATAAGGGGGATACTCACCCGGTCCAGACCTTGGTTGACAGCTCCTTATCCATTTGGTATAGTGAGTCCGACTGGGGATAATGGGACCAGTTTCCCAATCTAAGGGTGTGTGTGTGTGGAATTGGATGTTGCTGATCTAAAGTTCATATCCGAGCTACTTTAATCTAACTCTATGCTATTATAATCTAATGAAAACAACACATCTAATCTATGCTAACCTGGGATGTAATTCTTCTATTATGCGATCTAAAGAGATTTCAAATAATAGCTGGTAATAAAGATCATTCAGCAATTATAAGAATAGAAATTAGTTAAGATGAACCACTTCGCATAAAAAGTTAGGCAAAACAGTTGTGAACAACATATTGCATAATAAGTTATTCACACATTAAACATAAATAAATGGCTCCACCGTACAGAAGTGCCAAATGGTAACACAAACATTCATGTAATAATATATAAATAACTAAAAACTGTATATTGCTTTAAGAATATAAGCAGAAATGATCAAGAGATAAAAGTACCATTTATGACTGGTCCTACTCATAAGCTTCAAACAACAATGATTTATCTTTCCTTGTTCTAATATCTACTAAGAGTATAGAAGTGCAACATCAGTAGCAGATATCAAATGCAAACATCAATAAACCTCGATCCTTCCATTCATCAAAACCTCCTCTGAGGGTGCAAAAGTGCATGTTCTGAGGATAAGTTTTTGACAAATTTATGAACCCTTCTCTAAATGCATGAGAAGGGTTTAAATACTACTAACTAAATCTGATAATAAGTTATTTACAAAAAATTAGGATGCGGTTTTCAAATGACCGCCCTTTTTCTAATCTAATTTTTTAAGCAAAAATAAGAGTCCAAATTAAGCTATTTCTGTATATGGTCTTTAAAGCTGCATGTGTTCAACATTTGTTTAAGGAGAGTCGGTTGGCTAACTTCTGCTTTGAGTTGTGCTGAGAAAACGGAATCAACGAGTGCTGGCACCACCTTTTCAGCCTCATTTGTGATACATTTCACGGTCATCCACTGACTATGCGGTTTTACCAAATATGTCTAGTAACATTCCCAATTTAATCCTTTTAGTACTTGGATTTCCTTTTCCTTTTCCCGTGCTTTCTGCTTCCAATCCTCCTCTAATTTTGATTTGTTTGCCAAATACCCCGGAACAGTTTCTGCGATTAGATTTTCTCTGTGCAAATTCTCATTTATACAGTCGATGAGAATACTTGCTGTTGTAGCTGCTATACCTGCCGCCTTTTCTGCTTCTTTGATTTGATCATCCCACTTACTAAAGAGCAACTCTTTATGATTCTTGTTTATCCCAGGTGCGCCTGCCTCTTTTCCTTCATCTCCATCCTGCCAAGTCAAATAATCAGTCACCTGTTTGTCAACCAGATCATAATCGCTTCGTAATTCGACCACTTGATTAGTGATCTTATCACTCATTTCGCAGTAGTAACTCCATTGTGATATCTTTTGCCCCAATACTTCTTATTGCTACAGTAGTTGTTCATTCAAGGCAATAGATTTTGAAACAAACTATGTAAGCTTGGGCTCATCTTTATGCATCTCTTGTAGATTTTGCAATTGTTTTCCTTTTTCGTCCAGACTTCTTTGATAACTTACTTGCATGTGCTGGAACTCTTTCTGTAACTTTTCAAGCTATTCGCGTGCCTCATTATTAGTATTGGCTTGTTGCAATTGTTGTTGTAGTAACTGTATTTGATCTTCTTGTTTTTTCAACAATTGTTGTATTTCTGATGCTTTGTCAATAGTCGCAGAGGCATACGCTCCTGCGATCTGAGACAGCTTAGTGAGATTTTTAGTTGGATTTTTGTTTGGGTCTTTCCATAAGACGCCCAATTGCTCAGCGTCTTGATGCAGCGTATTTTCTAATTTCCTTTTCTTTCTTTGTCTTCTCACTACTGCTTTATGTTGAGGACTATAAAAGATGTCCAGAGGAGGAATTTCTTCTATATTAAGCACAAGTTCGAAAGATGTAGTGATAGGAACATTTTCTTTTTCTGAGACATTGCCGACTATGGTTGAGATTATTCCTTCTGCATTCTGAGTATTGCTAGTAGGTGATTTTGGGATTTGTCCTTCAAGATTGATTAGTTCATTGAAGTTTTCCCATTCCTTCTCTAGCTCGGTTATGATAGGTGGTGGTTTGATGATGAGAGAGGGAGGATCTTTCTGCGGGCAGGTAGTAACTTGTTGTTGTGGAATTTTCATCGACTGAGCCGTGTCTTTAGCTTCCTCTTCGTTCTTATTTTGGTCTTTCCCGGATCTTTAAGAATGTTCAGATGTTTCTTGCGCGGACTTAGATTTAGATCCGGAACTACTTGAACTCCCACTGAGGCTGATGCTTGGAGTTGGCTCTCTGGTAGGTAATCACAACTTTTCTAAAGGGATAGTAGCCAATCTTTTTTCCTTGTATATCATGAACTTTTGAAGGTCTTCTGGAGATAATTGCGATTGGGCTTCCCGCAAAATTTCTTGGAGTGAGCTTTTATTTTGGAACAAGTCATCAAATAAATCCTTTTTGCCAAAGAATATTTTCACCTTGACCATAGTTGTGAAATTCTGAGCAATTTCATTTAGGTCAAATTGTATTGCCGGGATTTTAAATAACTGGAGACATGTTATATTCTGTATTTCTGCGAATGCATGACCTACATCGAACAGTGAAAAGGCCCCACAAGCCACAGGAAACTGTGGCCATATGGCCTTCTTCTTGTCCTTTAAATCTTTTGTTAGGCCGCCTTCTGAACAGGTTTGAAAAGCAATTTCTCGAGCCAGAAGTTTATCGGGGATATATAAAGGTAGAACATGAGGGGGGACAGTGCTTCCAAAAACTCTAATATAAGTGAATAATTCCTCTTCGAACCATCTTGCGATGGGGATGATATCTATCTATGCCTCGGGTGAGCACCTTGGGGGGTCTTTATCATATATCATTCTATACAAGGGTAGGATAAGCCCGTGACAAATTTGGTAAAAATGTGGAACTAACTGCGAGTCCCATAATATCTTATGATAGACATGAATGGGTAATGGATCATGAGTCATCCATTTCCAACCCAAAACAGGAAATTTAGACACATAACAAATAGAATCCATAACATATGCGGATAGGAAAAAAGGGGGATAGATCCTTTGAGACATGGATCTTTTAGATCGGTAATTGAGAATAGCCGTGACCAGATTATCAGAAAAGACCTTGGCCCAATCTATAATTACGGCATTTTTAGCAGCATCTATTAATGGCAACCATTCAGATGAAAACTTATTGATATCTGGCTTCCCAAACAATCTACAAAGCATGGCTGCAGCAAAACAATATGGGGAGGTGAGGGAACTAGTGCTGTACATACTGCTTTTGTCTTTCTTGAGAGGTTCATCATTTCTGGACCAATCCTTGGTGGTCTCTGATAGGTCCGGGTTTTCTGCCACGAATTTCTCAATGAATTGCGTGTTGTAAGCTACCTGCGGCTCAGGAAGATGGTACATGATTTTTAAATCTTGTACAACGAATGATCCAATGAGCCCTTTTCCTTGAATCTTGAACTTTCTGTCCTTCATTTATGCATTATCAAGTATCCACTTGATCATGTCCGTATATGGGAGAATTTTGGGTCTTGCTGCTATCCTATGTAGGAATGAGCAAGCTAATTCTTCTAGGGATGCCTCGGAAGATCCCTGTGAATCTGAGCCAACGGTAACCTTCATTATTCTGGGGTTTTCTTCTTCAAGAAGTCTATACATGCCTTCCCATGTTGATATCCCTGTGTCTCTATTACACACTGTGTCTGTGTATAATGGTGCCATCCCCTTCACCTCGGAGCTCTGAGCTTTATTTTTCTTTCACATTTCTTCTGGTGTATTGCCTTGTATAGTGCTCCGCTTTCTGTTCCTGCAGTTCACAAGTGAAATGGAAGTGATTGATCAAGAAAGGTGATGGGAGAGTTTTAAATGCAGCAGATACATCAAATATGCCACCTTATGTGAAGAAATTCTTTGAAAAGCACGCATCCATGTTTCATTAATAACTGGCAACTAATCCTTTATTAACATTTAAAGCCCATGATCTTGAGTTAGATTATAATAGGTGGCCTTTCTTGAATAGCGTGCCCGAAAGATTCACGATGGAGTGATTCTACGATTTGCATCGCGGCATCGCAGATCGCGACATCGCAATCATCGCATATTGCGATATCGCAATGTCGCAGATCGTAGAAGTTTTATGTTCGCCAAATTTCGTTAGCCTATTCTCCGCAATATGCGATCTTGCGATCAGTGTTATCGCAGATCGGTAAATCTTGAAGTTTTTCTTAATAGCTCTTTCTTATTGCGATGCGATAGCCAAATGATGGGACTTTACTATCATTTTGCGATGCGGCTTTCTTTTTTAGAGATTTTTCTTATCATAAACTTAGTTTTTTAAAGTATTCAAAAGATCTTGCTAAGCTTACGATGGTGACCTTATTTTGGAGAAAATAAACTCTTGCTTTTCCTAAAATTTTAACTAAGGGTCCCCATTCATTTAGTATTTTTCATAACACTAAAATGAAAAAGGGGGGGGTTGTTGCTGGCCACAACAATTGGCGATTCACTTGGGAGAACCAGTTATCTTTGTTTTTGTTTTGAACTTTTCAAACTTCCAAAATAGAAAGTTTTTTAGAAATCTCAATCTTTATTATGGAAAGATGAAGTATATTATGCTCTAAACTGTCACGATATTTTGTTTCAACCTCTTTCCATTTTAAATATTCACTTCTCTAGCTTGTCCTTGCATTTACATCAGCCATTACTTGGTCTTGTAAAAAATAAAGTTTT
>APFE030764775.1:23576-45328 GCA_000404065.3 Pinus taeda
GAATCCCTATTTTGCTATTGATACCTTTCATTATGCTGATATAAAACAATTTCTTCGCCAAAGGTTGCTTTCGTCAAAATTTTTGGAAGTTGAAACTAGTATCGTATCTGGGTTAGAGTTTTTTTTTTTAACAGCATCTAGTAATAATAAAGATCAAGTTTCCAAAAGATTTTCTATTTATACAAGCAAGAGTTTAAAATCTGAAAAAGAGAAATGGTGTCTTTAGTAAATGTCAGATGCTGTTAACCAAAGCAAATTTTATTTAGGGGGAAAAATATTTAAAGAAATGAGAGGTGACTATTCCTTTGGATTATATACAATAGGGATAATCTCTTCTTTTATTTTGCCTATCAACTTTAAAAATTAATTTATCCAACTAGTAACCTAACTAAATTACTCCTACTCCTATTTTAACTAATACAGAAAAATTGACTAGGTAAAATGATATTTCCAGTGAAACCATGTTTTCATTTTTATTCCTACAGATGTGTACCCTTTAAACATTAGTGTTAAGATAAAAGCTTTTCTTGGACTGTCAATATTGAATGTGGAATCAGAAAGTGAAACTTCAGTCGGAATTCTACCTGAAATTTCTTTTTTTATGAAATCTTCTTTCTAATTGGATACCTATTGGATCGTAGAAATCAGGATGAATTTCTGTTATGGATTGGCGATCGTTCAATAGGAAAGATGACAGTCTAATTTTAATGGCCTGAAATCTATTATGCGTTAAAGTCAAGCTTTTAGCAATTTTTGGTAAAAGGAAAGTTTCCACATATAAATCACTAAAAAAAATGAATAATAGATGGAAATTTTCCAAAAGAGAATTGTCAATTATCATGAATTGCTGGTAAGTTTCCAAAAATACTTTCTTTGGTTGATGATGTTTTGGATGACATAGAAGTTTTTCAAGGAAGGTTGTTATTGAATGATTTTAGTTTTGACACAATTTAGCTTTCCAAAATGGTAACGCATCTCTCGAGTGTTCTTTGATCAGGTGTTCAATATACCATAGCAATCTATCAAAAGTTTGAAAATTTAAAACACAATCCGATTTTATACAAAATGAATGCAGGCGAGAAAGAATGTAATGATTATCTGTACAACTAGTGTTATAACACAATTGGGATTGATCTGGAATATCTTCTTTTTCACAAGGATTGGCGAGAATCAAGGGATGAGAGTAATTTCGAATTTCATCTTGTGAATCTGAAAACAAATCATGATTGGGAACAAGCACGGTGGTTTGCTCATGATATGAATCATAGATCGGGATATTGTCTCGGATAGTAAAATCATGCAAATGATCCGTCACTCTGAAATGAGGATTGACTGGTATAATTCTTGAATTAGAATATCTCTCATTATCTAAGTTCTGTTGAGTTACTTGAGATAAATCAACATTATCATCGGCTAAGTAGCTATCATAAATGACTTCGCAGGATTCCCTGGATTTTTCTTTTTTATCCTGTATATTCAAAAAGGGAAGGTCAAGTCGTTCATGTTTGAAAAGGACAAAAGGAGTTTCTATAGCTGTCTCTTTATCTTGAAATCCTAACGGTGATTTACTTGGATAATCCTCTGTATTTTGGGATTTTATTAATACTGAGGGGAAGAAAATTATCATCACTAAAAACATCAGGATAAAGAGAAAAATGTGATTCTAAAACAATGCATTTGAAAATATCATCTTGAAGAATTTCTTGTTGATCACATTCATCGTAGATATTAGGCTTTAGATCATACCTTTGTGTGTTTGTATTTTCCGAAAGAGAATTAGTTTGCTGTTCTAACCTTGATATCTGCATTTTTCGACTTGCGATGATATTATCTAACCTTGTCTCCAAGTCACTTTCTGTTTCCAAGGTAGGCTTTCCTTCAACATTCTCGCTTGTGTCTTCTTGTATTAGAGCGGGCATGTCTTCTAATCTTCGGGAAGTTTCTTCATCATGAATAATTCACATATTCAAATTGGAATTTTCATTCATATTAAAAGAAAATGGAAGTAGACTTGGACTAACTTCTGCTGGATCGGGCACAGGAGGCAGAGAATAGTTATGCTCAGCGCAATCTGAAGACTCTTCATCCATGAGTTCGTTCTCATTATCATATTTTAGACAATTAAGATGAAATCGCATATTAAAATCCCTAACAGATTCACCTTCTTTTCGTAGATATTCAATTTCATCATATACCTTATCATAATCATAGCAATCAAAGTCACAAATGAAAGCATTGACGAATTGGTCCCAGCTGTGAATTGAGGCAACTGGGAGGGTTCTACACCAGTTTCTTGCTTCTGCTGTGAATGTGAGAGTAAAAATTCTGCATAAAATGCCTTCGTCAATTCCTTGGACGTTCGAACTTAAAACACTTTGAATAAATTGAAGGGCGTGATTAAAAGCAGATGAATTACTCTTACCATTGAATTTTACCTGAGACAAGAGTCTTACCACTTCAGGTGGGGTGTTGGAAGATGCACGAACATGGATACAACTCCAAATAGGAAGTTTGAGAGAAGTCATCTTAATTCAAATATCACAGTTACCAACAACTCCAACAGACAACATGCTTCAGGCCCTCCTTCTAGTGCCAAATATGTTGAAGCCCCGAAAATCGGGTCGACAACGAGGGGGATACTCACCCGGTCTGGACCTTGGTTGACAGCTCCTTATCCGTTTGGTATAGTGAGTCCGACTGGGGATAATGGGACTAGTTTCCCAATCTAAGGGTGTGTGTGTGTAGAATTAGATGTTGCTGATCTAAAGTTCATATCTGAGCTACTTTAATCTAACTCTATGCTATTATAATCTAATGAAAGCAACACATCTAATCTATGCTAACCCAGGATGTAATTCTTCTATTATGCGATCTAAAGAGATTTCAAATAATAGCTGGTAATAAAGATCATTCAACAATTATAAGAATAGAAATCAGTTAAGATGAACCACTTTGCATAAAAAGTTAGGCAAAACAATTGTGAACAACATATCGAATAATAAGTTATTCACACATTAAACATAAATAAATGGCTCCACCGTACAGACGTGCCGAATGGTAACACAAACATTCATGTAATAATATATAAATAACTAAAAATTGTATATTGCTTTAAGAATACAAGGAGAAATGATCAAGAGATAAAAGTACCATTTATGACTGGTCCTACTCATAAGCTTCAAACAACAATGATTTATCTTTCCTTGTTCTAATATCTACTAAAAGTACAGAGGTGCAACATCAGTAGCAGATATCAAATGCAAACATCAATAAACCTTGATCCTTCCATTCATCAAAACCTCCTCTGAGGGTGCAAAAGTGCATGCTCTGAGGATAAGTTTTTGACAAATTTCTGGACCCTTCTCTAAATGCATGAGAAGTGTTTCAATACTACTAACTAAATCTGATAATAAGTTATTTAAAAAAAATCAGGATGCGGTTTTCAAATGACCGCCCTTTTTCTAATATAATTTTTTAAGCAAAAATAAGAGTCCAAATTAAGCTATTTCTGTATCTAGTCTTTAAAGTTGCATGTGTTCAACATTTGTTTAAGGAGAGTTGGTTGGCTAACTTCTGCTTTGAGCTGTGCTGAGAAAATGGAATCAACGAGTGCTGGCACCACCTTTTCAGACGCATTTGTGATACATTTCATGGTCATCCACTGACTATGCGGTTTTACCAAATATGTCCAGTAACATTCCCAATTTAATCCTTTTAGTACTTGGATTTCCTTTTCCTTTTCCCGTGATTTCTGCTTCCAATCCTCCTCTAATTTTGATTTGTTTGCCAAATACCCCAGAACAGTTTCTGCGATTAGATTTTCTCTGTGCAAATTCTCATTTATATAGTCGATGAGAATACTTGTTGTTGTAGCTGTTGTACCTGCCGCCTTTTCTGCTTCTTTGATTTGATCATCCCACTTACTAAAGAGAAACTCTTTATTATTCTCGTTTATCCTGGGTGCGCCTGCCTCTTTTCCTTCATCTCCATCCTGCCAAGTCAGATAATCAGTCACCTGTTCGTCAACCAGATCATAATCGCTTCGTAATTCAACCACTTGATTAGTGATCTTATCACTCATTTCGCAGTAGTAACTCCATTGTGATATATTTTTCCCCAATACTTCTTGTTGCTGCAGTAGTTGTTCATTCAAGGCAATAGATTTTGAAACAAACTCTGTAAGCTTGGGCTCATCTTTATGCGTCTCTTGTAGATTTTGCAATTGTTTTCCTTTTTCGTCCAGACTTCTTTGATAACTTACTTGCATGTGCTGGAACTCTTTCTGTAACTTTTCAAGATGTTCGTGTGCCTCATTATTAGTATTGGCTTGTTGCAATTGTTGTTGTAGTAACTGTATTTGATCTTCTTGTTCTTTCAACAATCGTTGTACTTCTGATGCTTTGTCAATAGTCGCAAAAGCATACGCTCCTGCGATCTAAGAGAGCTTAGTGAGATTTTCAGTTGGATTTTTGTTTGGGTCTTTCCATAAGACGTCCAATTGCTCAGCGTCGTGATGCAGCATATTTTCTAATTTCCTTTTCTTTCTTTTTCTTCTCACTACTGCTTTATGTTGAGGACTATAAAAGATGTCCAGAGGAGGAATTTCTTCTATATTAAGCACAAGTTCGGAAGATGGAGTGATAGGAACATTTTCTTTTTCTGAGACATTGCCGACTATGGTTGAGATTATTCCTTCTACATTCTGAGTATTGCTAGTAGGTGATTTTGGGATTTGTCCTTCAAGATTGATCAGTTCATTGAAGTTTTCCCATTCCTTGTCTAGCTCGGTTATGACAGGTCGTGGTTTGATGATGAGAGAGGGAGGATCTTTCTGCAGGCAGGTAGTAAATCACTGTTGCAGAATTTTCATCGACTGAGTCGTGTCTTTAGCTACCTCTTCGTTCTTATTTTGGTCGTTCCCGGATCTTTTAGAATGTTCAGATGTTTCTTGCGCAGACTTAGATTTAGATCCGGAACTGCTTGACCTCCCACTGAGGCTGACGCTTGGAGTTGGCTCTCTGGTAGGTAATCGCAGCTTTTCTAAAGGGATAGTAGCCAATCTTTTTTCCCTGTATATCGTGAACTTTTGAAGGTCTTCTAGAGATAATTGCGATTTGGCTTCCCGCAAAATTTCTTGGAGTGAGCTTTTATTTTGGAACAAGTCATCAAATAAATCCTTTTTGCCAAAGAATACTTTCACCTTGACCATAGTTTTGAAATTATGAGAAATTTCATTTAGGTCAAATGGTCTTGCCGAGATTTTAAATAACTGGAGACATGTTGTATTCTGTATTTCTGCGAATGCATGACCTACATCGAACAGTGAAAAGGCCCCACAGGCCACAGGAAACTGTGGCCATATGGCCTTCTTCTTGTCCTTTAAATCTTTTGTTAGGCCGCCTTCTGAACAGGTTTGATAAGCAATTTCTCGAGCCAGAAGTTTATCGGGGATATATAAAGGTAGAACATGAGGGGGGACAGTGCTTCCAAAAACACTAATATAAGTGAATAATTCCTCCCCAAACCATCTTGCGATGGGGATGATATCTATCTGTGCCTCGGGTGAGCACCTTGGGGGGTATATATCATATATCATTCTATACAAGGGTAGGATAAGCCCGTGACAAATTTGGTAAAAATGTGGAACGAACTGGGAGTCCCATAATATCTTATGATAGACATGAATGGGTAATGGGTCCTGAGTCATCCATTTCCAACCCAAAACAGGAAATTTAGACACATAACAAATAGAGTCCATAACATATGCGGATAGGAAAAAAGGGGGATAGATCCTTTGAGACATGGATCTTTTAGATCGGTAATTGAGAATAGCCGTGACCAGATTATCAGAAAAGACCTTGGCCCAATCTATAATTACAGCATTTGTAGCAGCATCTATTAATGGCAACCATTCAGATGAAAACTTATTGATATCCGGCTTCCCAAACAATCTACAAAGCATGGCTGCAGCAAAACAATATGGGGAGGTGAGGGAACTAGTGTTGTACATACTTCTTTTGTCTTTCATGAGAGGTTCATTTTTTCTAGACCAATCCTTGGTGGTCTCTGATAGGTCTGGGTTTTCTGCCACGAATTTCTCAATGAATTGCGTGTTGTAAGCTGCCTGTGGCTCATGAAGATGGTACATGAGTTTTAAATCTTGTACAACGAATGATACGATGATCCCTTGTCCTTGAATCTTGAACTTTCTATCCTTCATTTCTGCATTATCAAGTATCCACTTGATCATGTCCGTATATGGGAGAATTTTGGGTCTTGCTGCTATCCTATGTAGGAATGAGCAAGCTAATTCTTCTAGGGATGCCTCGGAAGATCCCTATGAATCTGAGCCAATGGTATCCTTCATTATTCTGGGGTTTTCTTCTTCAAGAAGTCTGTACATGCCTTCCCATGTTGATATCCCTGCGTCTCTGTTACATGTTGTGTCTTTGTATAATGGTGCCATCCCCTTCACCTCAGAGCTCTGAGCTTTATTTTTCTTTCCCATTTCTTCCGGCGTATTGCCTTTTATAGTGCTCCGCTTTCTGTTCCTATAGTTCACAAGTGAAATGGAAGTGATTGATCAAGAAAGGTGATGGGAGAGTTTTAAATGCAGCAGATACATCAAATATGCCACCTTACGTGAAGAAATTCTTCGAAAAGCACGCGTCCATGTTTCATTAATGACTGGAAACTAATCCTTTATTAACATTTAAAGTGCATGATCTTGAGTCAGATTATAATAGGTGGCCTTTCTTGAATAACGTGCCCGAAAGATTCGCGATGGAGCAATTCTGCGATTTGCATCACGGCATCGCAAATCACGACATCGCAATCATCGCATATCACGATATCGCAATGTTGCAGATCGCAGAAGTTTTATGTTCGCTAAATTTCGTTAGCCTATTCTCTGCGATATGCGATCTTGCGATCGGTGTTATCGCAGATCGGTAAATCTTGAAGTTTTTCTTAATAGCTCTTTCTTATTGCGATGCGATAGCCAAATGATGGGAATTTACTATCATTTTGCGATGCGGCATTCTTTTTTAGAGATTTTTCTTATCATAAACTTAGTTTTTTAAAGTATTCAAAAGATCTTGCTAAGCGTACGATGGTGACCTTATTTTGGAGAAAATAAACTCTTGCGTTTCCTAAAATTTTAACTAAGGGTCCCCATTGATTTAGTATTTTGCATAACACTAAAATGAAAAAGGTGGGGGGGGGGTTGTTGCTGGCCACAATAGCTCCCAAACCTAATTTATCTAGCATAAACTTACTCTCAGCAGCCTCCCTCAACTCCCCCACCTATTGCCTGATTAATAGGCCAAAAGGAAGTAGTTTGAGATCCTTTGTCCAAGGATGAGATCCACTAAAAAAGTGATGAGGGATCCTTGAAGATTGGGGATTAGCTCCATCAAAAATGAGGTTAGGCTCAAACAAGCATGATTTCGAGGCTTTTTGTTGGGAATAATTCACCCAACAATGCTTATAGATCTCACTTTTTATTTTTACTTTTTATTGAGTCATGTGCACACTTTTTAGTGGCAGACAGAGTGCACATCAGCACAGGAATCAATGTCAATAACTGCATATGCGTAAAAACTGACTAGGAAACTGTGGAGGAGACTAAAAGTAGGTTTATGGACCATGTTTCCTAGAATTTACACTTTATTCAAGGTATATAATTTTTTGACTTGCAAGGGAGTGATTCATGACACTTGGATGGATGGCGAGAGATCGAAGTTGATGATAATTTGTCATGGTGACAAAATGAAGTGTAACATTGGGCACCTAGGGTGGATGATTAGCTTCTGGGGGTCTTATAGCACATGGGAGAGGTCTTTAAAGTTTTGGTTGGTCGGTTCCACTTCCTTAAGGTGATCTAGGGAGTTGAATCATATCATAATAACTCTTCATCAAATATTTACCCCAGTGGACTGGTAAGCTTGGGTAAGTGTGGGAGGAGGGTGTCACAGATTGGTATTAGATAATGGTTCACCCCTTGGAATGGATGGGCATAATGTATTTTTCATGCATGCATGTAGGTTATGTATGTGGTTAATATGTATGCATGGTGATGGTCATTGTTGTAGTTGTGTTGTCATGTAGAAGTTGAAGGTGTTGTTGTTGGGGTGTGCTTGTCATGAATGCATGTCAGTTGAATATGCATTTGTTGTGTGTGTTTGTTGTCTATGTATATGTACGAGTGTATTTTCATGGTTATAATTGTCATGCATGAGGTCATCGTATGCAATTGGTATTGTCATGAATGGTAATTGGATAATGACGAAGATGATGTTGTTATATTATGATTATACATGTATCGTGCTAATATAGTTGATCTTGCAGACAATATATCCTCCCATGAACTACATTGAGGTATGTTTATTGTGTTTATATTTTGGTTTATGTGACACGTTATGCTTGCAAGAAGAAGAAGAAGAGAAAAAAAGACTAACAAGATGGTAGACTCTAATTCATGAGATTCTCCCTATAGATTAGATCAGAAACATGGTGAGGGGTACTCTCCCGACATAGTGGACACATTACGAAGTTTGAAGGCAGAAATACGAAGTTGCAAAGTAGATAATGACAGAAACATTCAAGAACAGGAAAAACAAGCAGATTTTAGTGCAATTATCCTTCAAATTTTGTCAGATTTTCATAGACAAGGACCGCTTAGGATCAGTCATGGACAGGAGGATGAAACTAATGGGGCATATGACAGTAGGTATCATGGTGGGAATAGGTCAGATAGGGATGACATGATCATAGATGGAAGGTTCTTGGATATGCTAGATAGGAGAGGTGATGGACACATGTTCTATTCTAGTTCTGGTTCGGATAGGTACCATGGTCATCATCACTATCATCCTTTCAAGGGGAGTGATAAGGGATATTTTCTAGATGAGTTCAGGAAATCCAACCCACCTACCTTTCATGGAGATTTGAAGAAGCCAGAATATGTAGAGACATTGTTACTCAGGATGAAGAAGTTCTTTGAGCTACATGATTACACAAATAATATGAAGGCCAAAATAGCTATCTTCGACCTCAAAGGGAAAGCATACATCTAGTGGGAAGATGTCAAGTGGGTTAGAGACATGAGGACAAAGGAATTTAGTTGGAATGAATTCAAGAGACCTTTCAAAAATAAATATTTTTTAGAGAGGTACTATGAAAGTAAAGCTAAGGAATTCTATGAGCTAAATATTGGATCGATGACAATTGAGGAGTAAATGACTAAGTTCTTGGAGTTGTTGAGGTATGTACTATATCTTAAGGATGAGAAAGCCAAAATTAAGATATTTTTCAATGAATTACCATTAGCATTTAGAGTTTGGATTGAGTATGATGAGCCTCGGTCACTTGAAGAAGTCATTATAAATTTGAAACATTGTTATGAGAAATTGAAGCGTAAGATAGAGTCTTAGCAAGGTTGGAAAGGGAAAGACAAACCAAAAGGTAAATGGCAGCCAAAGACAACAAGACCTGAGGATGCAAGTGAGAAGGAGAACATTGTACCTTACAAGAAGTTTAATGGACCTCAGCCTAGAAAAAAATAGAACATAGGTGATGGTAGGAGATAGTTGCAGTGTTGGAAATGTGGTAAGGATCATCTTAAGAAATATTATGTACAAAATTAGGGTGGAAGACCTTAGATTTATACCGCACAAAAAGAAAAATCAGTTGGGAATGTTGGGTAGAGCATTCCATGGATCTATGCAACATTGTATAATAGGCAGGCATATCATCAGGCATTTATTATCGAGGTGGAAAGTAAGCTTTGTGATCAAGTTGTTTCTATTTTTATTGAACATTGATCTAATTATAGTTATGTTAATCCTGACCTGGTGGATAAGTGTGGTTTGAATAAAGAAGTACATGCATACTCCTATTTAGTGCAGTTGGCTACAGGTACAAAGAAAAGAGTTCATCATTGGGTAAGAGGTTATGCATTTGATTTGAATGGTATACCTACATCAATGCATATGAATGTACTTCTATTGGGATGATATAGTATGCTTTTGGTTATGGATTGGTGGTACCTTCACAGGACCAAAGTAGATTGTTATGACAAGGTTATTGAGTGCTTGGATGACAATCGAGAACATAGGATCTTGCAAGGTAAGAAGAAGACTACATCAATTAGAATGGTTATGGGTATGTAGGCAAAGCACAGTCACAAGAAAGGTTGTGTATTATTTGCAGTACATATTTCTAGTGACAAAGGTAAGGAATTTGAGGATGAAAATTTATTGAAGAGGTATCCAATGCTAAAACAAATTTAATATGTATTTCCCAATGAGATCTCAGAGTTACCAACTCATAGGGAAGTGAATTTTTCTATTGAGTTGGTACCAGAAGCAACACCAACATCAAAGGCACCTTACATAATGATCACGCCATAGTTAGTGGAATTGAAATTGCAGTTGAAGGAAATGCTTGACAAGGGATACATCAGGCCAAGTGTGTCGCCTTGGGGTGCACTAGTATTGTTCTTGAAGAAGGAGGATGGTTCTCTCAAGTTGTGTATTAACTACAAGAAATTGAAAAAGGTTACCATCAAGAACATGTATCCATTACTAAGGATTAATGATTTGTCTGACCAGTTGAAAGCGCGCGGTGTTCTCGAATATTTCTTTGAGATCAGGATACCATAAGGTACACATTAAATAAGAGGACATCTATAAGACTGCTTTTTGAACCAGGTATGGGAATTATGAGTTTGCTGTAGTTCCTTTTGGTCTAACTAATTTTCAACTACTTGTATATGCTTGATGAATAGTTGTTGCATCCTTATTAGGAAAATTTTGTTATTATGTTCATTGATGATATATTGATATATTCTAAGAATGAGGAAGAGAATTCCAAACACTTAGCAACATTATTAAGATTTCTAGGAGAGCATTAATTCTATGCCAAGCTTAGAAAATGCGATTTATTTTAGATAAAGGTACATTACTTAGAGCATTGTGTTTCCAAGGAAGGCATAGAAATGGATCCAGAAAAGATAAGGGCCATCCTAGAATGGGAAAATCCTAGGAGTGTGGATGAGGTAAGGTCATTTATGGGGTTATCAAGTTATTACAGGAAGTTAATTAGGAATTTATCATGGATTGCATATCCTATCATATCATTGCAAAGAAAAGGGAAGAAATTTGAATGGACAAAGGAATGTGCATCAAGTTTTGAGCAGTTGAAATAGTTGTTAACAAATTCTCCAGTTCTAAAGATTATGGATTCAGATAAAGAGTTCATTGTGTGTACATATGATGTAAAATAAGACTTGGTGGATTTTTGATGTAGGAGGGACAAGTGGTATGTTACGCGTCAAGGAAAATGAATGAGCATGAGCAGAATTATGTGACACATGACCTTGATTTGGAAGCAATCATCCATGCTTTGAAGATGTGAAGACACTATATTCTTGGTAGGAGGTTTGTATAGATGAGCGACCGCAGTGGATTGAGATGCCTATTTGGCCTACCGAATCTGAATGCCAGGAAAATTAGATGGTTGGCTATGATTAGTGAGTTTGACTTCAAAATTGGGTACATTAGGGGAAAGGAAAACAAGGTTGCAGATGCTCTTAGTAGAAGAGTGCAGGTGAATCATATAGAAACTATGAGTTCTTATGGGACAAATTTATAGGATCAAATCTTACAGGAAGAACAATAAGATGAAAGCTATAGGTTGGAGCTTAAGCATAGGTTACCACAATAGGGTATAGGTGATCAGGATGTGAGCTCCATAAGCTTATCTTGAGGGAATTTCATGTTAAGCCATATTCAAGTCATCCAGGATATCATAAGACATTGACAACAATGAATAAGTTCTACTATTGGACAAATATAAATAATGAAGTGAAAGATTTGTGGATATATGTTTGGATTGTCAACAGGTAAAAGTAGAGTGTAAGGATATAGGTGGTCTACTACAGTCGATTCTAACTCCATAGTGGAAATGGGAGGTCATTTCTATGGATTTCATTACAGGTTTTCCAAGGTCATCTAAACAACATGATTTCATCATGGTTGTGGTGGACAAGTTGACAAAGGTAGCACACTTCATTCCGGTGAAGTCTGCATATTTAACTAGTGATGTAGAATTGGTCTTCATCGGGGAGATAATGGGGTTGCATGGTGTTTCAAAGAAGATTGTGTTAGACATGGATACTACATTCTCTTCCAGGTTTTGGAAAGAGTTATTTGTATGATTGGGTACAAAGTTGGCCTTCAACACAACTTATCATCTGCAGATAGATGGACAGATAGAGAGGGTCAACAGGATACTAGAGGATATGTTGATGATGTATGTGATGCATCAACAATGTAAGTGGGAAGAGTATCTTCCACTAGTTCATTTTTCTTATAACAATGGTTATCAAGAGTCACTAAGGATGATTCTGTTTGAGGCACTCTATGGGAGGAGTTGTAATAATCCCATTAGTTGGAGTGATCCGGTGAACATAGTATTAATAGGGTCAGACATGTTGGCAAACATGGAAAAAGGAATGCAGGTTATAACGAAGAATCAAAAGCAAACACATGATAGGTAAAAGATTAATGCAGATCAACATAGGGCATTTAAGGAGTTTCAGGTTAGGGAGCATGTGTATTTGTGCATCAAGCCCAAGAAGAGCTCTTGGAGGATTGGGTCATGTCCAAAGCTAGAAATTCAGTATTACAGCCCTTTCGAGATCCTTGGGAGGATTAGACCAAGGGCCTATTGACTTACACTACCTCTGATAATGAAATTCCATGATGTTTTCCATGTGTCATCACTTAAGAAGTATGTTGAAGATGTTGATCATGCGATTGATTGGTCTGTATTGTAGGTGGAACAAGAAGGCGAATTCCAGATGAAACCTCAATGAAGTTTTTAGAGAAATATTCTCATGCTTTGGAACCGAGCAATCGGGTAGGTTAAAATGTAGTGCAAGAACTTTTGGCCCAATGACGTTACATGGGAGATGACTGACTAGATGCGAGATATGTACCCTTCATTATTTTCCGGTTGAGGAAAATCAGTTTTGGTATATGTATATGGATTTAAATACCACAATGAAATGTGTTATAAAGCTCTATAAAATGGTAGGATAAGCCCGTGACAAATTTGGTAAAAATGTGGAACGAACTGGGAGTCCCATAATATCTTATGATAGACATGAATGGGTAATGGGTCCTGAGTCGTCCATTTCCAACCCGAAACAGGAAATTTAGACACATAACAAATAGAGTCCATAACATATGCGGATAGGAGAAAAGGGGGATAGATCCTTTGAGACATGGATCTTTTAGATCGGTAATTGAGAATAGCCGTGACCAGATTATCAGAAAAGACCTTGGCCCAATCTATAATTACAGCATTTGTAGCAGCATCTATTAATGGCAACCATTCAGATGAAAACTTATTGATATCCGGCTTCCCAAACAATCTACAAAGCATGGCTGCAGCAAAACAATATGGGGAGGTGAGGGAACTAGTGTTGTACATACTTCTTTTGTCTTTCTTGAGAGGTTCATTTTTTCTAGACCAATCCTTGGTGGTCTCTGATAGGTCTGGGTTTTCTGCCACGAATTTCTCAATGAATTGCGTGTTGTAAGCTGCCTGTGGCTCAGGAAGATGGTACATGAGTTTTAAATCTTGTACAACGAATGATACGATGATCCCTTGTCCTTGAATCTTGAACTTTCTGTCCTTCATTTCTGCATTATCAAGTATCCACTTGATCATGTCCGTATATGGGAGAATTTTGGGTCTTGCTGCTATCCTATGTAGGAATGAGCAAGCTAATTCTTCTAGGGATGCCTCGGAAGATCCCTGTGAATCTGAGCCAATGGTATCCTTCATTATTATGGGGTTTTCTTCTTCAAGAAGTCTGTACATGCCTTCCCATGTTGATATCCTTGCGTCTCTGTTACATGTTGTGTCTTTGTATAATGGTGCCTTCCCCTTCACCTCAGAGCTCTGAGCTTTATTTTTCTTTCCCATTTCTTCTGGCGTATTGCCTTGTATAGTGCTCCGCTTTCTGTTCCTGTAGTTCACAAGTGAAATGGAAGTGATTGATCAAGAAAGGTGATGGGAGAGTTTTAAATGCAGCAGATACATCAAATATGCCACCTTACGTGAAGAAATTCTTCGAAAAGCACGCGTCCATGTTTCATTAATAACTGGAAACTAATGCTTTATTAACATTTAAAGCGCATGATCTTGAGTCAGATTATAATAGGTGGCCTTTCTTGAATAGCGTGCCCGAAAGATTCGCGATGGAGCAATTCTGCGATTTGCATCACGGCATCGCAAATCACGACATCGCAATCATTGCATATCACGATATCGCAATGTCGCAGATCGCAGAAGTTTTATATTCGCCAAATTTCGTTAGCCTATTCTCTGCGATATGTGATCTTGCGATCGGTGTTATCGCAGATCGGTAAATCTTGAAGTTTTTCTTAATAGCTCTTTCTTATTGCGATGCGATAGCCAAATGATGGGACTTTACTATCATTTTGCGATGCGGCGTTCTTTTTTAGAGATTTTTCTTATCATAAACTTAGTTTTTTAAAGTATTCAAAAGATCTTGCTAAGCGTACGATGGTGACCTTATTTTGGAGAAAATAAACTCTTGCGTTTCCTAAAATTTTAACTAAGGGTCCCCATTGATTTAGTATTTTGCATAACACTAAAATGAAAAAGGTGGGGGGGGGGTTGTTGCTGGCCACAATAGCTCCCAAACCTAATTTATCTAGCATAAACTTACTCTCAGCAGCCTCCCTCAACTCCCCCACCTATTGCCTGATTAATAGGCCAAAAGGAAGTAGTTTGAGATCCTTTGTCCAAGGATGAGATCCACTAAAAAAGTGATGAGGGATCCTTGAAGATTGGGGATTAGCTCCATCAAAAATGAGGTTAGGCTCAAACAAGCATGATATCCAGGCTTTTTGTTGGGAATAATTCACCCAACAATGCTTATAGATCTCACTTTTTATTTTTACTTTTTATTGAGTCATGTGCACACTTTTTAGTGGCAGACAGAGTGCACATCAGCACAGGAATCAATGTCAATAACTGCATATGCGTAAAAACTGACTAGGAAACTGTGGAGGAGACTAAAAGTAGGTTTATGGACCATGTTTCCTAGAATTTACACTTTATTCAAGGTATATAATTTTTTGACTTGCAAGGGAGTGATTCATGACACTTGGATGGATGGCGAGAGATCGAAGTTGATGATAATTTGTCATGGTGACAAAATGAAGTGTAACATTGGGCACCTAGGGTGGATGATTAGCTTTTGGGGGTCCTATAGCACATGGGAGAGGTCTTTAAAGTTTTGGTTGGTCGGTTCCACTTCCTTAAGGTGATCTAGGGAGTTGAATCATATCATAATAACTCTTCATCAAATATTTACCCCAGTGGACTGGTAAGCTTGGGTAAGTGTGGGAGGAGGGTGTCACAGATTGGTATTAGATAATGGTTCACCCCTTGGAATGGATGGGCATAATGTATTTTCCATGCATGCATGTAGGTTATGTATGTGGTTAATATGTATGCATGGTGATGGTCATTGTTGTAGTTGTGTTGTCATGTAGAAGTTGAAGGTGTTGTTGTTGGGGTGTGCTTGTCATGAATGCATGTCAGTTGAATATGCATTTGTTGTGTGTGTTTGTTGTCTATGTATATGTACGAGTGCATTTTCATGGTTATAATTGTCATGCATGAGGTCATCGTATGCAATTGGTATTGTCATGAATGGTAATTGGATAATGACGAAGATGATGTTGTTATATTATGATTATACATGTATCGTGCTAATATAGTTGATCTTGCAGACAATATATCCTCCCATGAACTACATTGAGGTATGTTTATTGTGTTTATATTTTGGTTTATGTGACACGTTATGCTTGCAAGAAGAAGAAGAAGAGAAAAAAAGACTAACAAGATGGTAGACTCTAATTCATGAGATTCTCCCTATAGATTAGATCAGAAACATGGTGAGGGGTACTCTCCCGACATAGTGGACACATTACGAAGTTTGAAGGCAGAAATACGAAGTTGCAAAGTAGATAATGACAGAAACATTCAAGAACAGGAAAAACAAGCAGATTTTAGTGCAATTATCCTTCAAATTTTGTCAGATTTTCATAGACAAGGACCGCTTAGGATCAGTCATGGACAGGAGGATGAAACTAATGGGGCATATGACAGTAGGTATCATGGTGGGAATAGGTCAGATAGGGATGACATGATCATAGATGGAAGGTTCTTGGATATGCTAGATAGGAGAGGTGATGGACACATGTTCTATTCTAGTTCTGGTTCGGATAGGTACCATGGTCATCATCACTATCATCCTTTCAAGGGGAGTGATAAGGGATATTTTCTAGATGAGTTCAGGAAATCCAACCCACCTACCTTTCATGGAGATTTGAAGAAGCCAGAATATGTAGAGACATTGTTACTCAGGATGAAGAAGTTCTTTGAGCTACATGATTACACAAATAATATGAAGGCCAAAATAGCTATCTTCGACCTCAAAGGGAAAGCATACATCTGGTGGGAAGATGTCAAGTGGGTTAGAGACATGAGGACAAAGGAATTTAGTTGGAATGAATTCAAGAGACCTTTCAAAAATAAATATTTTTTAGAGAGGTACTATGAAAGTAAAGCTAAGGAATTCTATGAGCTAAATATTGGATCGATGACAATTGAGGAGTAAATGACTAAGTTCTTGGAGTTGTTGAGGTATGTACTATATCTTAAGGATGAGAAAGCCAAAATTAAGATATTTTTCAATGAATTACCATTAGCATTTAGAGTTTGGATTGAGTATGATGAGCCTCGGTCACTTGAAGAAGTCATTATAAATTTGAAACATTGTTATGAGAAATTGAAGCGTAAGATAGAGTCTTAGCAAGGTTGGAAAGGGAAAGACAAACCAAAAGGTAAATGGCAGCCAAAGAGAACAAGACCTGAGGATGCAAGTGAGAAGGAGAACGTTGTACTTACAAGAAGTTTAATGGACCTCAGCCTAGAAAAAAATAGAACATAGGTGATGGTAGGAGATAGTTGCAGTGTTGGAAATGTGGTAAGGATCATCTTAAGAAATATTATGTACAAAATTAGGGTGGAAGACCTTAGATTTATACTGCACAGAAAGAAAAATCAGTTGGGAATGTTGGGTAGAGCATTCCATGGATCTATGCAACATTTTATAATAGGCAGGCATATCATCAGGCATTTATTATCGAGGTGGAAAGTAAGCTTTGTGATCAAGTTGTTTCTATTTTTATTGAACCTTGATCTAATTATAGTTATGTTAATCCTGACCTGGTGGATAAGTGTGGTTTGAATAAAGAAGTACATGCATAATCCTATTTGGTGCAGTTGGCTACAGGTACAAAGAAAAGAGTTCATCATTGGGTAAGAGGTTATGCATTTGATTTGAATGGTATACCTACATCAATGCATATGAATGTACTTCTATTGCGATGATATAGTATGCTTTTGGTTATGGATTGGTGGTACCTTCACAGGACCAAAGTAGATTGCTATGACAAGGCTATTGAGTGCTTGGATGACAATCGAGAACATAGGATCTTGCAAGGTAAGAAGAAGACTACATCAATTAGAATGGTTATGGGTATGTAGTCAAAGCACAGTCACAAGAAAGGTTGTGTATTATTTGCAGTACATATTTCTAGTGACAAAGATAAGGAATTTGAGGATGAAAATTTATTGAAGAGGTATCCAATGCTACAACAAATTTAATATGTATTTCCCAATGAGATCTCAGAGTTACCAACTCATAGGGAAGTGAATTTTTCTATTGAGTTGGTACCAGAAGCAACACCAACATCAAAGGCACCTTACATAATGAGCACGCCATAGTTAGTGGAATTGAAATTGCAGTTGAAGGAAATGCTTGACAAGGGATACATCAGGCCAAGTGTGTCGCCTTGGGGTGCACTAGTATTGTTCTTGAAGAAGGAGGATGGTTCTCTCAAGTTGTGTATTAACTACAAGAAATTGAAAAAGGTTACCATCAAGAACATGTATCCATTACTAAGGATTAATGATTTGTCTGACCAGTTGAAAGCGAGCGGTGTTCTCGAATATTTCTTTGAGATCAGGATACCATAAGGTACACATTAAATAAGAGGACATCTATAAGACTGCTTTTTGAACCAGGTATGGGAATTATGAGTTTGTTGTAGTTCCTTTTGGTCTAACTAATTTTCAACTACTTGTATATGCTTGATAAATAGTTGTTGCATCCTTATTAGGAAAATTTTGTTATTATGTTCATTGATGATATATTGATATATTCTAAGAATGAGGAAGAGAATTCCAAACACTTAGCAACATTATTAAGATTTCTAGGAGAGCATTAATTCTATGCCAAGCTTAGAAAATGAAATTTCTTTTAGATAAAGGTACATTACTTAGAGCATTTTGTTTCCAAGGAAGGCATAGAAATGGATCCAGAAAAGATAAGGGCCATCCTGGAATGGGAAAATCCTAGGAGTGTGGATGAGGTAAGGTCATTTATGGGGTTATCAAGTTATTACAGGAAGTTAATTAGGAATTTATCATGGATTGCATATCCTATCATATCATTGCAAAGAAAAGGGAAGAAATTTGAATGGACAAAGGAATGTGCATCAAGTTTTGAGCAGTTGAAATAGTTGTTAACAAATTCTCCAGTTCTAAAGATTATGGATTCAGATAAAGAGTTCATTGTGTGTACATATGATGTAAAATAAGACTTGGTGGATTTTTGATGTAGGAGGGACAAGTGGTATGTTACGCGTCAAGGAAAATGAATGAGCATGAGCAGAATTATGTGACACATGACCTTGATTTGGAAGCGATCATCCATGCTTTGAAGATGTGAAGACACTATATTCTTGGTAGGAGGTTTGTATAGATGAGCGACCGCAGTGGATTGAGATGCCTATTTGGCCTACCGAATCTGAATGCCAGGAAAATTAGATGGTTGGCTATGATTAGTGAGTTTGACTTCAAAATTGGGTACATTAGGGGAAAGGAAAACAAGGTTGCAGATGCTCTTAGTAGAAGGGTGCAGGTGAATCATATAGAAACTATGAGTTCTTATGGGACAAATTTATAGGATCAAATCTTACAGGAAGAACAATAAGATGAAAGCTATAGGTTGGAGCTTAAGCATAGGTTACCACAATAGGGTATAGGTGATCAGGATGTGAGCTCCATAAGCTTATCTTGAGGGAATTTCATGTTAAGCCATATTCAAGTCATCCAGGATATCATAAGACATTGACAACAATGAATAAGTTCTACTATTGGACAAATATAAATAATGAAGTGAAAGATTTGTGGATATATGTTTGGATTGTCAACAGGTAAAAGTAGAGTGTAAGGATATAGGTGGTCTACTACAGTCGATTCTAACTCCATAGTGGAAATGGGAGGTCATTTCTATGGATTTCATTACAGGTTTTCCAAGGTCATCTAAACAACATGATTTCATCATGGTTGTGGTGGACAAGTTGACAAAGGTAGCACACTTCATTCCGGTGAAGTCTGCATTTTTAACTAGTGATGTAGAATTGGTCTTCATCGGGGAGATAATGGGGTTGCATGGTGTTTCAAAGAAGATTGTGTTAGACATGGATACTACATTCTCTTCCAGGTTTTGGAAAGAGTTATTTGTATGATTGGGTACAAAGTTTGCCTTCAACACAACTTATCATCTGCAGATAGATGGACAGATAGAGAGGGTCAACAGGATACTAGAGGATATGTTGATGATGTATGTGATGCATCAACAATGTAAGTGGGAAGAGTATCTTCCACTAGTTCATTTTTCTTATAACAATGGTTATCAAGAGTCACTAAGGATGATTCTATTTGAGGCACTCTATGGGAGGAGTTGTAATAATCCCATTAGTTGGAGTGATCCGGTGAACATAGTATTAATAGGGTCAGACATGTTGGCAAACATGGAAAAAGGAATGCAAGTTATCACGAAGAATCAAAAGCAAACACATGATAGGTAAAAGATTAATGCAGATCAACATAGGGCATTTAAGGAGTTTCAGGTTAGGGAGCATGTGTATTTGTGCATCAAGCCCAAGAAGAGCTCTTGGAGGATTGGGTCATGTCCAAAGCTAGAAATTCAGTATTACATCCCTTTCGAGATCCTTGGGAGGATTAGACCAAGGGCCTATTGACTTACACTACCTCTGATAATGAAATTCCATGATGTTTTCCATGTGTCATCACTTAAGAAGTATGTTGAAGATGTTGATCATGCGATTGATTGGTCTGTATTGTAGGTGGAACAAGAAGGCGAATTCCAGATGAAACCTCATTGAAGTTTTTAGAGAAATATTCTCATGCTTTGGAACCGAGCAATCGGGTAGGTTAAAATGCAGTGCAAGAACTTTTGGCCCAATGAAGTTACATGGGAGATGAATGACTAGATGCGAGATATGTACCCTTCATTATTTTCCGGTTGAGGAAAATCAGTTTTGGTATATGTATATGGATTTAAATACCACAATGAAATGTGTTATAAAGCTCTAATAAGCGATATGGGTGTCATGTTATTATGTTGTCATGTTGGTTTTCTTTTCAATAGGCTGTTCATTGTAAATATTGCATTGAGCTAAGTTATAAAGCTGAATGGGAAATATGTTTTGGTTTTCAACAGTTTTGTTGGTTGTAGGTGTCATTGAACACTGAGGATGGTGTTCCCCTAAGGGGGAGGGGTTTGTAACAACCTCGGGTTAAAATTTCATATAATAAAGTTAATAAAGGAAAAATAAGACCAAGGTCATGGGGCACATATTCCAAGCTGAATGTTGGGAAAAACATCCTAGTAGGTGTTCCTTTGGTTTATTATGGCCAATGGGAAATTGACAAAGGCAACGAAAAAGGATTTGAAAAGGAAAGAGACATTATTTGGCATTTATTTATGAAAATAATGTAAATTGAAGAAAATAGAGGCCTCATTGATAAAAATTCTTTTGATGATAAGTTCACAACCTTTTTCCAATGTTAACTTAGAGCTCTCTCTATTCTTTCTATTCTCTCTCATACTATTGCACACTTAGAACATTCTTGGAGCACTCTAGCCTTGGATCAAGGAAGGAAAAGGAATTACAACAAAGAAAAGGGAAGAAAAGATCAAGAAAGGAGGTGTTGGATCAAGCAGCTACAACAAGATTACTTGCATGTATTGAGTTTCATGTATGATTTCCTTGCTAGTTTTGGCATGCATTGTACATGCATGTGTGTATCTGGTTCTCTTGCTATCATTGGCATGGGTTTTTCCGGGTGTGATAGTAGTTTTAGACATGCCTTGCCAATTCAAGATAGCCATGGTGTGATGGGGTTCTCTTACTTGGTTGAGTTAGATTGTTGAATGGTTTCAAAACTAAGTAAGGTGGTCTCAGGAAAATTCCCAAAGCTATAGAAATCCGTAAACTAGTATATGGTGGGATATGAAGTAAATATTGAGGACGAAGATGGGAAAATTCCTCACACTTTAGGTGGAGAGATTTGGAGGCATCCATGCTTGTATAGGCCTAGTGATCCTTGGACCGATATATGGTGGGATTGCGGTAAAGCTTGGTAGTGTATGTTTCTTGTTTGGACCTAGGAATACCTTGGAGGGATATATGGTAAATTTTAGTTGTATAGGAGATTTCTTCGTGTTAGGGCCTAAATCTACCTTAGGCTAAGAAAGGTAGATC
>APFE030764775.1:45807-76556 GCA_000404065.3 Pinus taeda
AGGAATCCTCTTCAAATAGTTGAAAACATGAAAAACCAAATAAACCCTAAGGTAGAGCACTGCAACATCAATGAATTCCACCTTTATACTTGATTTATTTAGTTAAGCTGAAAAGAGAGAGATAATGGCACACATAAACACATGATAGCTTGAATTACAGAAGGAAAAAAATACTAAATCACCTTGCCACAAGAATCCCACAAAATGCTACAAACCTTGGTCTATTTCCTTGCCAAACTGCAGAGATGAATGTATAATGATGCTCAAAGCTTTCACAAGAGTCCAACCTTGACAAATGACTGAAAAATTACTAGATATAGGAAACAAAAAAATGATGCTAGGCTTTAGGGGTTGAATTCATGAGTTTAGGAGTTGTTTCAACAAGATCTAAACTAAGAATTGAAAAGTAGGCAGTGGAACAACTTGCCTTTAAAATCTAGGAAACCGATTCATTTAGTTCAAAAATACCTTTTCTTGATGTATCTACCTCCATGAGTGAATTTTAAACATTTTTACATCAAATTCCATTAAGTTACATCATTTTACATCATGATTTTGACCATGAGAGAGAGAAAAAGTCAAACTGGGAAAAAACTGGGCGAAAAACAATGTTTTTTTTGGCAAAAATAGCAATTTTCCATCCTGTGCGCCGCGCCACTTTCCCTGTGCATAATGCATTTTTGCAGATGATTTTGAAGGCATTCCCATGCATGAAACTTGCTCCAAGTTGTCTTGTTAGAAAGGGTTTTCTGTCTACTTTCGTGAACAGGTGGAATTTCTGAATTTGGTGTCCATTTTCCCCTCCAAAAGTGAGTTCTCCCAACACTGCTTCCTTTGTGGCCAAAAAGGGGCAGAAAGGGCATTTTTGAGGTTTTTTTTACCATTTTGGAAGCTCAAAACATGACAAAAATTTCTATCCATTTTTGGGCATTCATAATTTTGCATGAGGAATCTAAAAATGTATATTTTTCCTCCAGAGAAGGTCCCTAGCAAAAGAAAGCATCGGGTGGCGCTACACACCAGGCAAAAAACCCTATTTTTCCCTTCAAAAATTCAAAATTGACACAAAGTGTGCCAAATTTATTGAAATTTGAGCTGAGTGACCTTCATCAAGTACTATGTTGAGCTAAGGAAGCCTCAACCAAGATTTTGAGTCTATCTTGGTCTTTCTTCCTCCTCAAAGTTTTCCTTAACTTGGCCTTTAAGGTCCTTATCCTTGCTTTGCAAATCTTGTTTCTTGCCAAATAGTGATAGGCCATGTGCCTCAACATCCTTTTCTCTTTGTTGACCTTCTCCAGTAGCTTCTCCAAGTGCATATTTGTTCTCTCTAGCCAAGATTCATGATTGACTTCAATCTCTTGCTCTAGTGGTGTTAGTTTGATTTTCCTCCTCTTAGTTGCTTACCGGTTTTCTCTTATGTTTTACAGCTATATGATTGTATGCTGGTATTCCAACTGATTGTTCCTTTGCTCAAGGTAGTTTATGATCCACTTAGCTCTTTCAAGGTGAAGAGATAAGTCATGAATGTTAGCTTTTTTCTGTTTGATGATTTCCTTGAGTTTTGAGCTTTGGGAGCCCAAATTAGTGTCCTCATCCTGGATCAAAATGAAATCTTTCTCTTGACCTTCAGAAGGCCCCTCATCATGCACTGGTTGTTTCCCTCTGTCCTGGTTTACTGAAGAAGAAGGCAAAGCCCCTTTCACCCCGGGTGAAGATAACATTTGCCTATGATTTGATGAAGGAAATGAGACCCCTTCCACCCCGGGTGGAGATAATACTAATTTGGTAGCTGCAAATAATATCCTTGTGCCCTTTTGGTAAGTGAAAAATACTGCCACACTAGTAGTTTGAGTCTCATGCACTTCTTGTGGCCCTCCTACCTCATGAAAAACTGATGGGGTCACTTGAGGGCTTGTGAAAACCTCATGTGAAATGAAATCATCCCATGAAACATTCAACAAACTCAGCTGATGCAAAACCACAATCTTGATCAGTGCAAAATGATAAATGTTGTTCTACTATTGATGAGGAGGTTTCCTTTGCACCAATGTGGTCATTTTATCAATATTCTGGCACATGAAATAGGGGAGGTTTATCATCCTCACTCTAGTGAAATGCATCAATAATCTGACATGATAAGTGTATAAGCGAGAAAATCTGCCTTCACAACTGAAGTATTTGATTATGAGCTTCATGAGTGGAGCATAGGTGTCCTATAGGTATCTGAAAGGGAAGACCCTACTGATTTGCTTCTAATAGCCAGCCTTGATATAAGGCTCATAATGCTCTTTGTCCATTGGCTATCCTTTGTTCCATTGTTCACCCACATTCAGAATACTTGTTGCTTCAGCTATAGTTTCAGGTGTCAAAATGAATGTAACACCTGCCAAATTGACCTAACCATTGTGAAGATGGAGGACAAAAAATCTGGCAAATTCATGGTGGTATTTGACTCTTTCCACCATCTCACAAAACTGGTAGCAAGATTGATGTTTGAAACATGCTACAACAAGAGGGTAGGCCAATAGCTCAGTAAGTGTGGTGGGCTCCCCCCGTATGTGTTTTCCTCCCTTGTGAGGTTTTCTAGGTGCATGAATTTCTTGGGAGGAATCACTTACTGTTTCTTCATCTCTTTCATAAGTTGAATCTGTCTCCATGTTTGCCACTGTTTGTGTTTCAGTGATGAGTATGAAGAGATTTTATATCAACATTAGTTGTTTGCTATTCAATGAAAGGGATTGATGATGGGAGACAGTGAATGAGGGATTTTGTGATGCAGATTGTAGGTTTTTTGGGAGGTGATAGGGTTTAGAGATACTAATTAGGGTTTGGGAGTAGTAGGATTAGGTATTAGGGTTTTTAGTTTTGGGGATAAGGGAATGAATGAGTGTGAATGAGAAAGGGGAGGGAAAATGAAATGAGGGGAGTGTAGTGAAGAGGAAAATGAAAATGGTGCACGGGACAATAGAAAAAATTACAATTTTGCAAAACCTAAGCAGTTTTTCAATGAAAGTGTGCAACAAACTAGGGTTTTATTTTTCACCTATTGAAACACTATGAAAGCTGACTAAAATCCTTGCAATGGCACTTAGGAATGTTAAACTCACTTGTGAAATGAGCTTTGCACGATTTGGAGCTTGGAGGAGGTGATTAGAGTGAATTTCAAGCTGGAAAGACAGGTGCATCACACCCACTAAAAGGTGCACCATGCCATTTGAAGTTTTAATGTGTTTTTTGAGTCTCTGTGCGCTGTGCCAACCAGGTGCACTGCGCCTCGACCTAGGTGTACCGCGCCCAGTGTAACTGCTAAGTTTTGCTGCAAATCGCCTTCTTCGCCTCAAAAACACAACTTGGTTCTTGTTTTTCTGTCTTTGGCACACAAATGAACTCTTGAACATAAGAAACACTTTATATATCCTTGGAATTTAATTTTTATTTGCAAAAACCCACTTTTCTAAAGTTTATTTTTTCACTTGTTCTTTAAAACTTTGTTTTGGCAGTTTGACTTGTTTTTTGCCTTTGATGGACTAAATTCTTTGAATTTTTGACTCTTTTGCAGGAGCTGGAGTGAAGGAGCTTGGAAAGGTGACCAATGCTGCATCTCAGACTTATTATATATAGGAAAAATGAAATTACATGATATTTTTATACGTAAAACAATAAAACTCCGTTTTTCCTCAAAACAAGGTTTTGAAGAAAAATCAATTATTAAGCATGTGATTATTGAAATTTTTGATCTTGAAGTTTTATTTGATCTCCTCATGTGCCTGCTGACCATTATTGAGCTTTTACAAGACTTTAATGACAAACCCTAGAGCTAATGCAACTTCAAACCCTAAAATGACTTCAGCAAATGAAATGAAATAAAAATGATAGTAGATGACTTGTACATATGCAAATAGGCCAGTAGATGAAAATCATGAGGGAAATTGATAAATAACTGCTACCATCAGATGATATATGACCTAATGGAATGTAGCTGATCAGATGAGACACCTAAAATGCATGCAAAAAGATAATTTTGATCACTGATGGAGGGATGAAGGTACCGACACTAACATTGGCTCCAATGGGGATGGTAGCTCTTGGGAGGTGCCAAGAACTGCAGATATTTGGAAAGCAGACAGTGCCTCTTCCATTGGGCTATGGAGTCAATAACTTCAACAAACATAAAAATAATATCTTGACTCAAAAATGACTCAATTACAAGATTGAAAACTGACTCAATACTAAAACACAACTGACAAACTGGAAAATATGCTCAAAATAGAGATTATTCACTAAAGCCTAATCTAACTGTTTCCATTCATCACTTGATCAAGTGAAATGAAACAACCAATGCAACCAAGTAAGCATTCTAGTTGCTGTTTGCATTCTCCACAAGTGCTTGCTTCTGAACAATAAGAGAGAACTACTGAAAGGAAACTCCCATGAAAACTTGTAAATAGATCTATTGAATACTATGGATTCTCCATCTGACTCCAAAAAAAATACATAAGGATCTTGAAATTCATCCACACTGGAACTTAGTTCATCCAATGGATTATTTTTCTTCTCCTTGTACCATGAATGAAAACTTTGATCTGAGATTTGTGCTTAGACTCTTGCTGATAATGACAAAGAAACCGACTGCCAGATCAAATTTGTATCAGTACACGTCTCAAGCTCACAGTTGGCTAATGGAAAAGGACTTTAACTGCAGTCCTCATCAAAAACATCAACTATTGGATCATGAAAAACTTGAAAAGACTGATGCAACCCATTTTCTATTGGTTCCGATGAGCTTACATGATTTCCTATAGGTTGCTCATTTGAAGATATACAATGCAAATTTTCCTTCAAAAACTGAAATGATTCAAAACAGAAAGGTATAGAATCATCTTGCATCATTTGATCATATAGCCCAATTTCCAATTCTTCATCTGTAACTTCATAATCGATGGCATTCAGAGGCTACAACTCTGGATAAGGGAAGTCTTGAACAAGGTTTTCATTGCTCTCAAGATGGTCCAGATCAAGACTTGTCGACGATTGACTTCTGATTGCATGAAAGTTGTCTCTGATGAACTGAAATGAAGAAAAACAAAAAGGCAAAGATCCTGCACTTACTTCCAAATTTGTTGCACTTTCCTCATCACTTCCATAGCTGATCTGTAATGGATGATCACTGTATCCAAGCTGCTGAAAGTGAACTTCCTCCTCCCACAAACTGGCTGCTGATTTGTCTGCAAGCTTAGCTTCTGTTTGGAGAACATAATCATCATCATACTGATCAAACTGAGGGAAATCGTCAGTATAAAACACACCATCAAGCACAAATGTCATATCAACAGATCTCTCTTCTCCAAGATGATCTACAAAACAATCATTATCAGATCTATGACAACCGGAATAAGAAAGAAAAAGTTTTAGATCAGCCACTTGTTCTTCTTCAATCAACGAGCCATGGTCTTGAACATCATACTCATTCCTTGTGGTGATCTTTTGCATCATCTCTTCCACTGCACTTACCAAAATGTCAAGCTTTACCTCTAAAGATGTCGATTTCTTTGGATCTATGTTCTTCATCTCTTCTTCCCTCAACTTTGCGCTTTTGATCAGCAAATTAGCCTCTACATCTACTGCACTATTTTGCATCTCTTCAAGTGTTGCAAGGTTCCTTTGTCTGAGCTGAAACTCCATTTCTGGATCAAAGGCTTCCGGGTAGTGCAAGAGAGCAGATCCAGGAGGAGGCCTTATATTAACCAGCATTGAAAAATATACTTTGTTAAACCTGGCAAAAAACTATTATACTATCTCCCCTAGCAATCTTTTCAGCTGGTTATACTCTTCTATAATCAAGAAAGGGTTTTATCTGATCATCCACTTGTCGAGGAAAACTTTGACGAACTGCTAAAAATTTTAGATACTCGCATTAGGCAGGGTTTTGAACCAACTCTTGACTTTGCCTTGCAAAGAAAGAGCAAAAATCCTTATACTGACATCTTCTTCATCAACTTCAAAAAGGTCGCGAAAAGACTAAAAATTCAGTACGTGTCTCTCAGTAGTGATGTTGTCGCATTCACCATCAAATCTTGGTAGATATAGGTCATGATTTTTAGGGAAAGCATGGGATATAGGAGGTAAAATCAGAGGCTTGTATCGATCTGGAATTTTAAAAGGTAGTGGGATATGTACAGAAGGTGTAGAATCAGTCTTGGTCTCTTGAGGCTCATCAGTTTGAAGACGGTCATCACAAGATTCAGAAGACGGGTCTTGATCAAGAGCAAAGGCATGCAAATCTTTGATATTCACAATATTCAAAGGGAAGGAATCAAATGCAGGTCTTGGATCTTTTCTCAAATACAATATACTTTGCAAATCCTTCTTGACATTCTCGAGAAAAGAGAATAAATAATTTATAACGAAGAACAAAATGTCTTGGATGAAATTCCAACTTGAATACCTAATCTTTCCATATTGTCCTTTCATGTTTCTGCTGGTCAGATTCATCCTCCAGTGGAGTCTTTGGATTTGATCTCGAAAATGATTTGGAATCACCAGGTGAATGATTTCAGCCTTTCTGGTGTCTGATTGTTGTCCACCCTCAACAATCAGATCTAAACTTGATACATGTTACTGGGACAATTTGCAAGTCAGATGTTCAGTTCATAAACTAAACCAGAGATTGACTGAAGCAACATTCATCTACTTATGCACTCGCAAAGAAAGAGCAGTTCGAAGGCTACCTAACTAAATTCAAGCTCCCTCTATAGTTTATAAAGCAAATTATCTTAACAAGAAAACAAATAAACTTTTCTTCTCTAGTATGGTCGCCACTATGTTAGGTCCTAAATCTACCTCTGGATGAGAAAGGAAGGTCTAGGGTAACATCAAACCACACTTAACCTGGTAGCTAGCCCTACCAGGTCAGGAGAGGGCTCTCTCCTTGTCAATCTCAAGAAAATATAGCAAATGAAGCTTGATATGATTGATGTAAATATTAATTTTAGGCTAGGTATATGTTTAGAGGAGTTTGATTGAGTTTTATGTTGGTTCGCTGGATCAAAAGTGAAAGGTAGTTTTGGGTCTGGGGAATGGACTCAGTCTTGCAAAGGTTTTTGTGGGGTGAGGTAGGTAAATGCTTTAGTACTTTGAAATAAGTGAAATGGAAAGTCTTAAGACTGATGAGGAGTTGAAGAGGGCATGAAAGTATCAAGAATCCTCTTCGAACAGTTGAAAACATGAAAAACCAAATAAACCCTAAGGTAGAGCACTGTAACATCAATGAATTCCACCTTTATACTTGATTTATTTAGTTAAGCTGAAAAGGGAGAGATAATGGCAGACATAAACACATGATAACTTGAATTACAGAAGGAAAAACAATACTAAATCACCTTGCCACAAGAATCCCACAAAATGCTGCAAACCCTGGTCTATTTCCTTTCCAAACTGCAAAGATGAATGAACAATGATGCTCAAAGCTTTCACAAGAGTCAAACCTTGACAAATGACTGAAAAGTTACTAGATATAGGCAAAAAACAACTCATGCTAGGCTTTAGGGGTCGAATTCATGAGTTTAGGAGCTGTTTCAACAAGATCTAAACTAAGAGCTGAAAAGTAGGTAGTGGAACAACTTGCCTCTAAAATCTAGGAAATTGATTCATTTAGTTCAAAACTACCTTTCCATGATGTATCTACCTCCATGAGTGAATTTTCAACATTTTTACATCAAATTCCATCAATTTACATCAATTTACATCATGAGTTTGACCATGAGAGAGAGAAAAATTTAAACTGGGAAAAAACTGGGCGAAAAACAGAATTTTTTGGGCAAAAATAGCAATTTTCCATCCTATACGTCGCACCACTTTCCCTGTGCGTAGTGCCTTTTTGCAGCTAATTTTGGAGGTCTTCCCATGCACCAACGTTTCTCCAAGTGGGCTTGTTGGAAAGGTCTATAGATATAATTTCCAGAATAGGTGGAATTTTTGAATTTGGTGTTTATTTGCCCCTCCAAAAGTGAGTTCTCCCAACATTGCTTCCTGTGTGGCCAAAAAGGGGCAGAAAGGGCATTTTTGAGGTGTTTTTGACCCTTTTGGAAGCTCAAAACTTGACAAAAATTTCTAGCCATTTTTAGGTATTCATAATTTTGCATGAGGAATCCAAAAATGTAGATTATTCCTCTAGAGGAGGTTCCTAGCAAAAGTGAGCGCCGGGTGGCGCTACGCACTAGGTAGAAAATCCTGTTTTTCCCTTCAAAAATTCAAAATTGACAAAAAGTGTGCCAAATTTCTTGAAATTTGAGTTGCGTGACCTGCATCAAGTACTATGTTGGGCTAGGGAAGCCTCAGCCAAGATTTTGAGTATATCTTGGTCTTTCTTCGTCCTCAAAGTTTTCCTCAACTTGGCCTTTAAGGTCCTTATCCTTACTTTGCAAATCTTGTTTCTTGCCAAATAGTGATAGGCCATATGCCTTAGCATATTTTTCTCTTTGTTGACCTTCTCCAGTAGCTTCTCCAAGTGCATATTTTTTCTCTCTAGCCAAGATTCATGATCGGCTTCAATTTCTTGCTCTAATGGTGTCAATTTGATTTTCCTCCTCTTGGCTGCTTGCTGGTTTTCTCTTATGTTTTGCAGCTCCATGATTGTTTGTTGGTATTCCAACTACTTGTTCCTTTGCTCAATGTATTTTATGATCCACTTAGATCTTTCAAGGTTAAGAGACAAGTCATGAATGTCAGCTTCTTGCTCTTTGATGATTTCCTTGAGTTTTGAGCTTTGGGAGCCCAAATCAGTGTCCTCATCCTGGATCAAAATGAAAGCTTTCTCTTGACCTTCAGAATTCCCCTCATCATGCACTGGTTGTTTCCCTCTGTCTTGCTTTACTGAAGAAGAAGGCAAAGCCCCTTTCACCCCGGGTGAAGATAACATTTGCCTATGATCTGATGAAGGAAACGAGACCCCTTCCACCCCGGGTGGAGATAGTACTCGTTTGGTAGTTGCAAATAATCTCCTTGTGCCCTTTTGGTAAGTGAAAAATACTGGCACACTAGTAGTTTGAGTCTCATGCACTTCTTGCTGATGTGAAGGCCCTCCTACCTCATGAAAAACTGATGGGGTCACTTGAGGACTTGTGAAAACCTCATGTGAAATGAAATCATCCTATGAAACATTCAACAAACTTAGTTGATGCAAAACCACAATATTGATCAGTGAAAAATGATAAATTTTGTTGTACTGTTGATGAGGAGGTTTCCTTTGCTCTAATGTGGTGATTTTCTTAATATTCCGTCACATGAAATAAGAGATGTTCATCATCCTCACTCTAGTGAAATGCATAAATAATCTGACAAGATAAGTGTATAAGTGAGAAAATCTACCTTCATAGATGAAGTATTTGATAATGAGCTTCATGAGTGGAGCATATGTGTCCTGTAGGTATCTGAAAGGGAAGACCCTACTAATTTTCTTCTAATAGCCAGCCTTGATATAAGGCTCATAATGCTCTTTGTCCACCGACTGTCCTTTGTTCCACTGTTCATCCACATTCAGAATGCCTGTTGCTTCAGCTATAGTTTCAGGTGTCAAAGTGAATGTAACACCTGCCAAATTGACCTGACCATTGTGAAGATGGAGAAAAAACAATCTAGCAAGTTCATGGTGGTATTTGACTCTTTCCACCATCTCACAAAACTGGTAGCAAGGTTGATGTTTGAAACATGCTACAGCAAGAGGGTAGGCCAATAGCTCAGTAAGTGTTGTGGGCTCCTCCCGGATGTGTTTTCCTCCCTTGTGAGGTTTTCTAGGTGCATGAATTTCTTGGGAGGAATCACTTATTGTTTCTTCATCTCTTTCATAAGGTGAATCTGTCTCCATGTTTTCCACTGTTTGTGTTTCAATGATGAGTATGAATAGATTTTATATCAACAATAGGTGTTTGCTGTTGAATGAAAGGGATTGATAATGGGAGACAATGAATGAGGGATTTTGTGATGCTGATTGTAGGTTTTTTGGGAGGTGATAGGGTTTAGAGATACTAATTATAGTTTGGGAGTAGTAGGATTAGGTATTAGGGTTTTTTAGTTTTGGGGATAAGGGAATGAATGAGTGTGAATGAGAAAGGGGAGGGAAAATGAAATGAGGGGAGTGTAGTGAAGAGGAAAATGAAAATGGTGCAGGGGACAACAACAAAAATTACAATTTTGCAAACCCTAGGCAGTTTTTCAATGAAAGTGTGCAACAAACTACGGTTTTATTTTTCACCTATTGAAACACTATGAAAGCTGACTAAAATCATTGCAATGGCACTTAGGAATGTTAAACTCACTTGTGAAATGAGGTTTGCACAATTTGGAGTTTAGAGGAGGTGATTTGAGTGAATTTCAAGCTTGAAAGGCAGGTGCGCTGTGCTAGTTGAACTTTTAATGTGTTTTCTGAGCCTCTGTGCACCTCGCCGACCAAGTGCGCCGTGCCTCGACCCAGGTGCGCCACGCGCAATGTAACTGCTAAGTTTTGCTGCAAATCGCCTTCTTTGCCTCAAAAACATGACTTGGTTCTTGTTTTTCTCTCTTTGGCACACAAATGAACTCTTGAACATAAGAAACACTTTATATATCCTTGGACTTTAATTTTTATTTGCAAAAACCCACTTTTCTAAAGTTTGCTTTTTCACTTGTTCTTTAAAACTTTGTTTTGGCAGTTTGACTTGTTTTTTGCCTTTGATGGACTAAATGCTTTGAATTTTTGACTCTTTTACAGGAGCTGGAGTGCAGTAGCTTGGCAAGGTGACCAGGGCTACATCTCAGACTTATTATATATAGGAAAAATGAAATTACATGAAATTTTTATACATAAAACAATAAAACTCTATTTTTCCTCAAAGCAGGGTTTTGAGGAAAAATCAATTACTGAGCATGTGATTGTTGAAATTTTTGATCTTGAAGTTTTATTTGACCTCCTCATGTGCCTGCTGACCATTATTGAGCTTTTACAAGACTTTAATGACAAACCCTAGACCTAATGCAACTTGAAACCCTAAAATGACTTCAACAAATAAAATGAAATAAAAATGACAGCAGATGACCTATACATATGGAAATAGGCCAGCAGATGAAAAGCATGAGGGAAATTGATAAAGAACTGCTACCATCAGATGATCTATGACCTAATGGAATGTAGTTGATCAGATGAGACACCTAAAATGCATGCAAAAAGAGAATTTTAATCACTGATGGAGGGATGAAGGTACCGACACTAACACTTCAGGCCTAGAAATCCTTGATTGTTTCTGATGGGATATGTGGTAAAGTCTAAGAAGCATGGTTTGTTATTTTGTGAGTCCCACATTTGTGCTTGGAATATGGCACATGGGTGATTCGCTGAAAGAACAATTTGGTTCAACCCAATTTATGGTCGGGGGGTGCGTGGAAGTCCTTAACTTGGTTGGATTTTGTATATGTTAATAGGATATGTTTTCCTTTCGTGTTTCATGAGTAATTATAATTGTTATATCTACCTTTAATGTTTGTTCTATCATTGATTTTTCTCTGGTTATAAACTAGCTATAAGCATGGTTTTATAACATACTTTAGTTACGACTCTCATCATGTTTCATTTAGTAAATGAAATGTTAATGAATGTATGACCTAATAGATGATAATGCAACTATTGTGAGAGGGAATTAGAACTTCTTGATGAATCTCGGATAAGTATGAGGCCACTATGTTCAAATGTGTATTTATGACTTGTACATTACATGTTCACGATGTGTTTGATGAAATGCTTGTCATGGTTAAGATGTGTTAGTCTCGGTCCTTGTTCAATCTTTGCATTAGAGGCCTTGCTTTCTTGTTATTTATCACTTTTGAGTGTTTCATCAATTTCTGGGTAGAGGTTTGTATCTTAGCCTTGAAAAAGTGGCTTAGATCTCACAGTCTCTTGCACAAAACTATATGGAAAAGACTACAGTCACTAGGAAGTAGGCCTGTGGGAGGGATTAGAGGGTTTCCCTCGCATGGAGGCCTTGTTATGGGAGCAAATGTGGGTTTAATTGAGTGAAAGGCTAAGTTAACTTAGGGGTTGGGAACTTGGGGTGGTTGGTTATCTCCTAGGGGTCTTGTAGCACCTGATAGAGGTCTGTAAAGTTTTGGTTCATCGGTTCCACTTCCTTAATGTGATCTAGGGAGTTGAATCATAGTAACTCTTCGTCACATATTTACCCCAGTAGATCGTTAATCTTGGGTATGTGTGGGGGGAGGGTGTTACATGACCGATCTATATACCCTTCACTGCCCTTCTATATTGTGGATCTATTAGACATCTACTCAACCCTTTTGCTACTAGGAGGAAAAGGTAGAGAAATAAAGGGCACCCTTGAAGCAACCCTTGAGAAGAATTAAAGAAGGGGCCCATTGATTCATTGATAAAAATCCTCATCTAGATGGAAGTAACATATCTAATAATCCACCTATTGGGAAAAATACTAAGGGAGGGCGAGGGGAGGGTGAATCAATATTTTCAAAATCACAAAATTTTCATTTGATATTCTGATTTTTGTATGCGACTTTACTAAAAGGAACCCATGTGTGTACGCAACTAATCTAAAGACAACTATCTTACATCTAGTAAACTTGTGTTTCAGTTAATTCATCATCTGTGTATCTTATGCTAGTGCATTAGTACTTTATTAAAGACTAGACAGATAGTAACCATGTGCCGTAAAAAAAAAATAGACCATCACACATAAGCAACACACATGAACACCATAATTGAAGGTGGAAACCCAATGTGGGAAACAATAATTGTTGTTGTCATCTCTATCTTCTTTTAATATGAAGAAAATATTTTTACAATCTTGTACTAGTGTAGACTCATACCAGTATGCAGGCATCCACCTACAGAAGGCTACAACCTTCACTCATTATCCAAATCCTACTGGAAAGGAGCTTCAACCCCCTGGCTCTTGTATTGGCATAAACTTGTACCAGTACTTAGGCACCAATCTGTTGAAGGCTACAAGCTTCACTTGTTCTCTATATGGTACTGGAAGGGAGTTCCAACCCCCTGATCTGATTTACCAACTACTACTGGAAGGACACTCCAACTCCCTCAAATTCGAGGACCATGTTTCATACATTTTCATACTGGATCCACCTACTACAACACATTATAAATTGTAGGCCACTTTTCATCAAATTTTCAGACTAGACCCATCAACAACATTTAAGCTCAACATCAATCATAAACTGTAGCTTCATCACTGTAACTAAATCATCAATATTTAACATAAAATCAACAAATCACTGAAACCCAATCAATTGAAACAAAATAAAAACTCAACCAATCAACTAGAACAGTCAGATCACTGTAACCAGAACATCAAACATCATATTGCATATCACAAAAACTAGATTCTATTATTGCAAACCCTGATCAACCATCTTTCAAAATGTATACGCTACTTTTTTGTAACAAACCCATTTTTGTATGCACCTTTCATGAAGCATACCCGTGTACAGATACTAAACTTCTGTAAACTAAAAAATTGACCACTGTCATTATGAAACAAACCCTAAATCATACCCTTATCTACTGCAACATTCTGAACCAGTCACAGAATAGTCTTTGATCTTCATTCACAATCAGCGAGTTATCTCAACATTCTTCAATCAATCAATCCATAAGAAAAACATCACTGTTTAAACCAATATCAACAAAATGACTTCATTGATAGACAACATAAACACATCCGAGATGATAAAATTGATCAAGCACCCTTTTATAAAAAATCTCTACTTTCTGCATGTGCTTTCCTTAAATAATATCTATGTGTGTACATTATTTTCAGTAATCAAACCCGCATGTATGCAACTTACCAGAAACACTTCCACATGTGCACGCGCCTTGTAGGCTATAAAAGCCACATACAAAACTACGAATTGAGAATCAATTCTTCACTGCAACAAAAAACTTCAGTCATACCCATATTTTGACATATGCAAACAAATCACGCATTAATACACCATGAATACTAATCAAATCATGTCATCTTAGATGTATTGGATTTGATCCATCATCAAACTTTTAGGTTCATACTTATTTTAGATCATGCAAAGCATCAATAGCCCATAGCATGTATAATTTCTTCAGATCTAACTATTCATAAGATTTCCATCACTTTCACACCTTTCATACTTTGATCTTCATCACTTTATATAGTTTATCCTTTCTCAATACCACAGATCAAAATCGTACTCCAACTGATGGTTTTCTTAGATGGGATCAAATCATCTGTTACTGGACTGAATACCATAGGGCAATACCATGGTAAATACCCATGGTATTTAGAATACCATGGTGCATAAACTGTACGTGCCTTTTCTTCTTCATACTCATGTGTGTATGTGGTTTTTATTAACTTAACCCACGTATACTTCTTGATATTTCAAATTTATCATACCTCTGCCTTTGAACTGTTATGCCTTTGCCAAAACACTTTGTGACATCTACCATTACACTCTGTCACATATTTTTTACATCTTCAAAATGTAGGTTTCCATGAAGAGATAATTCATCAAGTAGGTTTCCATTCATCAGGTTGGTTGTCATCAAGGACAAATCATCAAGTAGGTTTCCATCAAGGACAACACTTAATTCATAATTCCAACACCACATTACCATCCCCATGGATCTACCTACTTGTAACAACATAAAATGTAAGAAATTCCAGGACACTCTATCATAGGCTTTAGATAAATAGATTTTGATGATTAGTGAATGGGATGAATGAATCTTAATAGTATCTAAATCTTCCTAAGCTGCACCTATCACCTCATGGATATTTCCTCCTTCCAAAAAACCAAAATGTTTAGTTGGGATAGCCTAAAAAGGAATAGTTTTAATTATGACTAGAATGATCAAGTTTTTAAAGCTAGTAAACTATAGAAGAAAGAAAAGGGATAGGAATTTTTCTTTGTTATTTGTCCCACAATGAAAATTAACTTTAAAAGTGAAGCAAAGGTTATTAGAGATATACATAAAAAATCCTACTCCACATAAGTACTCATCCCCTTGACATGTTCCATCAAAACATTCCTATAAACACCCCTTATCAAATATCAATATTGTAGAAGGAGGTTTTTGGTTTAGGGCATATTACATGAACATATTTTATCTCTTGAGGCCACTACCTCAGAGGTAATAATTAGCCTTAAAAAATGGCCACATTATGTGCTATCAAAATGCCCCAAATTACTAGTAGTGAGATTGCTAAAAATTGTTTCGAGATATGCCTTCCAAACTAAAGTTAGAAGCACTCTCATTGTCCCATCTTCCATGGATATCAAATTCTTTTGTTACCTCATGCTAAATTGCATTAGATAATTTGAAACAAATAGAAATATGTTGTACATCTTCACTATTTTCCTTACACAAGAAACATCGTTAGACTATTCCAAATATTTTTTTGAAGAATGCCCCATGCTAATAACTTCACATTTAATATTAGCTACATTAGAATGATTCTTTTGGGATGGACCTTTAGTTTTCACAAATGTTTCCACCACCAAATAGGATTTGGAACCCTATCTTAAATCAAGGTTTGATACCCATACTTCACACTAAAAACTCCTACAAAGATTTATTATACCCAAACCAATTCACTCTTTTGAGAAATTTTCCCAGCATTGGGTAGGGAATCTATACAAATTGCCCATATCAACCTTAAATTCTCTAGAAATCCCATTTGGTTGAAGGATAACAAGCCCTAATTCCAAATAATAGTTGTCCTTGGATTTTCAATATTGGATAACATAGCTTATCCCTAATGCTAGAGGTTCAAAAACATTTAATATAGGATAAAAAAATCCACTTAACATCCCATCATATCACCTACACTAGCACTGACTTCAATCCCCATTCTAACCTTACGTGCTAGAAATTTTCCAACTAAAAGGAAGGAAAGATACAACTCTTTGCATTGATTTGAGACACCCTAAATGAGTTATTTTCCTTCATAATCCAAATGATGGTAGCTCCTGGTGTTATGTTTTTACAAATTAAAATATCTCTCCACAAAATTTGCTTGGAGATAAAATTCAAAGGATTTGGCTTTAAGGTTTCTCCCAAAAAAAAAACATCTTTGGTTCCCCATCACACCACTTTTTTGGAAGTTCTATCCTCCTCCAACTAGCTAGATGTGGTCCCTTGTACTCCCCACTTTCTTCTTGGGATAGCTAAAACATAATTTCTAAATCACTTCAAGGATTTCTTTAGGTATATGCGCTTGCAAATGCCAATACAACAAAATAACTTCCAACATTGATTTGACAAGAACTAGCCTTCCTGCTCTAGATAGAAACCTATTGTAACAAAAGTTGATTCTTATTTCCACTCTCCTAGCTAACCATTTCTAAACCAATTTTCAATAATATTTTATTTTAATAAATAAACTAAGATATTTAATTCCATCCTACAAATTCCCCTTTCCAGGAGGAATCAAAGTATCTAGTTAATCATACAACTAGTTATCTGGATGAAATCATATACTACTACCTTTAGCTGATTCACTCCCATCTTAGTTCCCAAACAATAATGAATGAGAATTTCCAAGAATTTTTTAATTTCCCATTTGCTTCCAAAAAAAAAAATTAATATTTCATCAACAAATTAAATATGTGTTAGAGTTACCTTCTAACCAATCTATATATAACACTTCACCGCCCTTCTATATTGAGAATCTATTAAACATCTACTCAACCCTTTTGCTACTAAGAGGAAAGGGTAGGGAAATAAAGGGCACACTTAATGCAATTCTTAAGAGGGAATTAATAAGGGGCCCATTGATCTATTGATTAAAATCCCCATCTATATGGATGTAACATATCCCATAATCCACCTTACCATCGTCATGGAGAAATCTACTTGTAACAACATTAAATGTAAGAAAGTCCAGGACACTCTATCATAGGATTTATATAAATGAAGTTTAATGATTAGTGAAGGGTATGAATGAATCTTAATAGTATGTAAATATTCCTATGCTACACCTATTGCCTCATGGATATTTCTTCGTTCCAAAAAATCAAATTATTCAACTGAGATAACCTATGAAAGAATAGGCTTAATTTTGAATGGAATTATATTTGATGTAATATTATATACCATATTACATGATGAAATCCATGAATCCCCATGAGTAAAATTCTTTATAGGAAAATGCTTCTGAGTCTTATAAGTATTACTGAAATGAGAGACACTTAAATTTACTAGATCCTTAAATATTTGGCTTCATCACTCTCCTCATTGTGTGAGGCTCAAATTGTATTAATGGTTTTCCTATGATCAGAAAAAGTATGGAAATATCTTTTATTTTGATTCTTGCAAATAATCCAAGTGGAATGATTATTAATTTTCCATTATTGTTATTCTTCAAGGAGTATTTTTTTTTTTCTAATTTCAAGGGCCTTTAGCCCTTGCAAGCTATCCTCATCTAAAGTGCATCTAACAATCCTTTGAATAATTTCTTCCACATTAGCCTCAACTTCCTTCGACTAAGCCCCAATTAATTTGTGTTTGGTCACCAACTATTCTAACACCATTTCCTTAGCTACCTTTAAATCCAAAATGAATTCACTGCATGTCAACTATCAGAGTAAAGGACCACAATGCTTAAAATTAATATTAACAATTTCTTTGAATCCCTAAAACTCCAACCATTTAGGGTTGAAATTGAAGGGGGACCTTGTATTCTCCTCATCAATTACTAACTCCAATATCATTGGGAAGTGGTCTAAGAATTTGACTTGACCAACCCATTATCTATACCTATCCACATGACTATAAAAGTCTTCATGCCATATGAACCAATGTAGTATTTTGGACATCGTTGAAGTTGTAACCCAATTATTGACCCATGTTGGATTAAAGTCCACATGTGTAATATCAATGAGCCTTTACTTCTCAAAATATTCTAAAAGTAGTTCATTTATAGGGTTAATATGAGCACCACAACCTAAGATTACTTCCCTATGAAAAGTAAAATCTAAGTCCCTATAAATTTTTAAAATCTGGTATAAAAAAGAAAGCATAATTAAAAATTTTCTCCCAATGCATGATATTTCCCTCATAAGGTCAATATATATTGAATATGCATAAAATTTTCTCAAGATTCTAGTTCTTCACTTTCATGAAAGAACTAGATACAATGGAGGAGTTAATGAGGCTAATATTATTCTTCCATCTAGTGAGAATCCCCTTATCCAACTTGCCATTTGAATAAATAGCTAAAAAATACTATCCCAAAAAATAAAACCTTCAAAGTAGAACAAACTGAATCCCTCCTCCCATAGTTTCTTGGAAAATTAGATTTTTGGATCAACATGCTTAGTTAAATGCTTAAGAGCCAAGATTTGTAGCTAGATCTCATTCCCTCTTACATTAGTAGAGAGAATTTTCATTATAAGATAGGAAGGTGTATTTTGGTGTTGTAATTACCTTTATTAAGGTTATTTCCGTTATTTGGCTTCTTTTGATATTTTTTTCTATGTAGGTTTTAGTCTATACAATTTCCTTTCTACTATGATGGAAAAGGAGTTCCGTTCTGGGTGCACACATAATCCAAAAGAAACTGAAATAGAATTTTCATCCAATATATTTTGAGGTCTAACATTATGGGGACCCTCTCATCAAACTATAGAGATAGAAGACAAATAACCTTTATGGATTTTGGGAGAGGATATCTCTTGAATAGGGGTTCTACACAATAATTTTGACTACCCATCAAACCCTCCCAAACCCACCCTAGGTGGAGGACAAGATGAATTAAGACTAATCACATGAACCAATTTCATAGATTCACCATGAACATTCTCCCTTCTATTTGGATTCCCTCCTCAAAACTCCACTGTGTCATAAAACTCCTTAGATGCACAAAATGACTTGACTGGAATGGGGGGACCAAAATGTAGGCTTACAAAATTTTTCTTTTGAACAAAAATGCACTAAATGGGAAGAGTTGAAGTGTTTTTCTACAAGGTCCATATATGTTAAATGATCTTTTCCATCTAGAATGGGTGCAATTGATTATTCCAAAAGTTTAACCTTGGAAGGAGAGTCTTGTTACTGATGATATTCTTCCCCATATCTTTTAAGACCCTGTTGATGCTTGGGTTTGGCCAAGCCAACAATAGGAGAAATTTCCAATCAAGTTCTCATTTACAACTATACTCCTTTGGTATGGAAATCCTCATTGGTATGTGGGTATGTTTTCCACTAAGGGGTGCTTTTCCTAGATTAGAGAAATTCTAAGACAAGTTCCTAAAAATCATGAAGTTTATCTAAAACATAAGAATGAAATCTAATTATCCTAATTTAAGTTCTTAAAAAATGGATATTCTTCTTTAAACTATCATTGTAACCTATCCTGAGAGTGAATTAAACTGTGATTGAATAAAAAATGAAATCATTACAAAGAGGTATTTAGATCATCAAATCAAACCAATTATTAAGGTCAACTACAAAAAGTACATAAATCGAATAAATATTTAAATGAGAAAATGAGAGTTACAATATTAATATAAAATATTTTACTTAATCAATTCTAAACATTTCATGGTTTTGAACTAGTTCCTAACAGTAGTACAATAACAAATCATCCATATACATGCAATTGAAAATTGACTAAGAAAACATTTGAGACTTTGATATCATATTGCAATAAACAAATATAAATAATAGCACCACAATTGTTTCTGCATAAGAAAACAAAATCTTCAATGCTCCTATATTCTCCAAAAGAAAGCTCATACAATAGTGCTTAGAGAATTTTCTATAAAAAGAGGAACCCTTTCTAAGTTCTTAGGCCTTCCTTTAAATGATATTACAAACTAAAAAATTTAAGGTTGTCCCTGAAATTTTTCAACATAAATGGTTCATAATACAAAAATATGCTAAGAAAAGATGAGACTATTATGATCTCAGAGGAATTTAATCTACTTGTGCTGATCACTCTTTCCTTGAAGCTCTAGATACCTAAGAAGCTTCCATATATGTTTTCCATTGGGAGTAAATTTCCAAGACCTTGGATGCTAAAATAGGAGGCTTTGAATGGATATTAATTTCACAGTCAAATATCTCACCTTCTATAGATGGTAGCTCCTATAATAGTCTTAAATTAATTTCTTTGGTAATTAAATATCTTCCTCGTGGTTTGATCAAAAAATGATCGAGGTCCTCGATGTTAGCTCTCTCCAATTGTTTAATCTACTCCTTGATTACTTTTTTGTGCCTTTGTACATCACCAATGAAAGTGTCTACCTTAATTACTTCATCTAGAAAAGAGACATAAGGCATGGTCATATCTCCGACAACACTAATCACTGAATTAATAAATGAAGTATAAGCTTATTCAACTTATTTTACAAATTTATTAGATCACATTAAATTTCTCTTCCTTTTCCTCAAAGCAATTTATTCTTTTAATTTTCCTGGCTCAAAAATTTGAGGTATATTATGAGGGACTATTTTGGACTTGGCTTGCCAAAATTTCAGCTTGATGAAATTATCTTGAGCCTAATCTAACTCAATTTCTTTATCTATGATGATATAAGAAAAGTTGTTAAGTAAACCCAATTTATTTTGAATCAAGTTAAATTCCTTGCAAAATTATTCTTGAACTTGTTGGAGATATTCATTAGCCTTGATTGCTTCTCTCTTGAATTGGTTGATATCCATAATACCATATTTTAATTTCTATAGTTGAAACTATAATTAGTATATTTGGGTATCTTTTAGTTGATCATAGAAAATAGAGAGTTGTTAAACCCTAGTGATTTTTGTCTGCAGCTCTTGTTCTAGAGATTTCATATGCTCCAAGTGTTGCTTTTGTGCTTCTGAGACCTTGATTCCAATTTGTTCTTCAAAATGTGTTTAATGTTTCTTCAATTTCTCCTTTAATTGAGATATTCTATCATGTCCCTTTATTTTGTGATTTCATTCAAATTGTCAATTTATCAAATGTTAGCGGAAGAAAATTCTCCCAGGGAATTTTCCAACTCTTATACTAATTCCTCATAATTGTATTTAGAGGCATTCCATAGTATTGTTTATTATACTAGCAACTCAAATTTCTATTGAAGCTCTCTCTTTTAGTTATTCCCTTTATGATGGCTCTCTTTTTCACACTAAAATATAATGAATTGGAGGAATGTCCTCCTATTGAATAGGTGATAAAGAATGTACATGAATAATAGTTAGTGTTGAAACCCTAGGAAGAGTGGATATAGGAGTCTTGTATATGACTCTAGATGCTACCATATTGGTTAATTCTATTGTTTCTTTTACTTTTGTGGAAGAATAAACCTATTAATTGTAAATTTTTGCATAAGTGATACATGTTCTAGTTCCATTTGAATGACATTCAAGGGGGTCTATGATTTTCTCTATACTTCTACCTATGTGTTCTTCCCTACCTGAACCTATTCAGACAAGGCTTATTAATCTTGCAATTTATTTTCCTCAATCACTTTTCTTCCTTGTTGTGTGATATTCTCTTTCAACAACTCATTTGATAAGATATCAATTATTAGAGATAGATCAATTGTTGTTTGCGCTATTTGAGCTCCTCTCTTAGCTACAAAAGATGTCTTTGCTTACTGTTGTGGAGCCTTTCTTGTCTTTTTTTGACCTTGTGGTGTTGGCCCTATTTGAGATATTATTGCTTGGATACCATAGGGTTAGGTAGAAATTATAGGATCTTCTAGAACCTATTCTTCACTTATTTCTTATAGGACTGATGGGAGGCCTCACCTCCTTGTCTTATGAAATGTGAGAAAATTAACTTTTGTATTATCAGGGAGCTTTTGTATTTTTTGCAAAACTTCATGATAGGATTTGAACCTAATAAAAATATCATCAGAAGGTAATTATTCATGAACATATTTCTTTATACCTATTAGAAAATAATGTTTATATGTGACCTTTCAAGGGATCATGCCTTTTGAATTCAATAAATGATAATGCATGGTGTACATTAGATAATGTGTAAAGGCCAATGTGAATCAGGAAAGAGGACCAAATTTTCTTTTCTAAATCTTGTAGGTCTCTAGCCAAGATTTTGGATACGGTTTCGTAGGTTACTTCCCTGAGTACAAGCTTGTCCGGGGAAAACCTAGGAAGTGCATATGGAGGGTAAAGACACCCCAAAATCGTGGTAAAATATAAAATTTATTCTACATACCAACCCCCTATTTGTTCTAAATAATGCATGGTTTCATTTGTAAAACTAAGGGGTGAGGAACCAAATATTCTCTCATGGAGAGGGATTATCACATTATAACAAATTTCATTGAAAGTTCCTTTCCTGTAATGCCTCCTTCCACATTTACCCAAATTTATAAACTCACTAGGATAAACATGAGATGAGTGTCACTATGACATGACACAACCTCCAAGTTCCAATTATGGAAGTGGGACCAACACACCAACAACTTAAAAACATCCCTCAGGAGCACTAGATCTCCCAGAAGTCAGTCCACAACCTCTAATGACCAGATCCTGAGCTAGAACTGCTTTCTCACAAGCTTAACCCCTAGCCAAACTTACAACAAAAAATGCATGTAGTTATGAGCATATAACCGCACCCATAATCCTGCTTCCATGTAGTTATGACCTAAATTTCCTAGTTCAGTGCCAGGGGTTCTGAGATCTATAAGAAACTTTCCCAAGCTAGTCTCCAGTCCACTTCCCAGAACTTCCTGTAACTTTCTAGAATCATAATTAACATGAGAACAATTCTAAAAATTCAAACCTGAAGCAATAAATTGCCCTTGACTGCATAATACACATTAAAAATTTCGTCAAACATATGGTAAACGTGTAAGCTATAGGTCATGAATGCATATCTGATCATAAACTTATGATTTCCATATAACAATTAGCAAGAGGGCTATAGTCCCTCACTAGATAGCTTCAATAACACTTGTTATCCCATGCATTCATCAACCATTCAATACTTTATCGAACATGTAAATAGCCATAGATATATTTAATCATAAAACCAACATATAACCAACAAATAAGAAAAATAGATACCATTGAAAATCAACCATAAAAGCACCAACATAATCACCATAAATGCTCATATATCACATTAGTAAAATATATCATATTAACATATGAAATTTCCAACCAAGTCAAGGACTTCCACGTACCACCTGAATATATATTGGGCTGAACCAAATCTCTCTTTCAGCCAATCACCCCCTTGCCATATTCAAAGAATGAATGTGGGATCTCATGGGTTAAACCAAAACAAAACCAAGCTAAGGTTTCTAGAGGAAAAGCCACCTCAACCCTCAACCATAGTGACTCCACCTTTAAGGTACAGGAATCACTAACATCAACCAGATCAGTCTCTACCCAAGTTTTCTGAGGCTCTAGCAACTAGTAACTCAACCCATAGCCTTCCAGGGATCCAGAGCATTTATTCCAACCACGGCTCGAGGAACTAGTATCTCAACCCACCAAAGGCTCTAGAGAATTTGTACCAACCTATGGATCCAGGATCTAGTAACTCAACCTAGACTGTTCCAGGGCTTCCATAGTGTTTTTCCAACCCATAACCATAGGGAACCTGAGAAAAATTTAGAAAAACAAGTGGGAAACCCACAACACCATGGCTATCCAGGAAATGGTAAGGCAAGGCTGAAACCACTGTCAATCTAGGAAAATATCCATGCTAATGACAACAAAGAACCAAGGAATCACGTGCATATACCATGCATCAAAAAATCAAGAAGGAAATCACACATGCAATCTGTTACCTACAAAGTAATCCAATTGTATCTATTGATCCAACAATCTCATTTCACTTCCTTTCTTTCTCCAATCCAAGTGAATACTATAGTGATCCAAGCATGCTCCAAAATTTTCTAAGTGTGAAAGAATATGAGAGAATGAGAGAATGAAATGAGAGAGCCAGAAACTGAACTGAAAAATGCTAAAACTGATCAAAATATATGAACTATTTCTCTAAATATTTTTTTATCATTGATGCCTCTATTTTCTTCATTTTCCTCTAATTTCTCTTGCATACAAATATGTGTCTTTTCACCTTCGTTTTCTCTTATTTTCCTTTATTTTCATAATTAAATGACAATTATTGCCTCTTTTCCCTTGCCAGTTTGCATAGCCCTTATTAATCCACAAGTGATGCGCACTATAATGTTTTACCTAACATTCATCTTGGAATATGTGTGCCATGACCTTGATATTATTTTATTTACATGGAAAATCAACCAGTGGCTGTTAAGAACCCCTTGCCCTTTGGGGAACACCGTCTTGGGTGTTCAATGATGCTTATAAAAAAAAAACATGCTAACCATGAATCTTTATAACACAAGTTTATGCAACATTTACATCATACCAAATTATTGAAACCATGAACACCATACTACTCATTGGAGCTTTATAAGACAACTTGAGGAAGTATTTACAATACACATATACATATATAAATATAAAGCAGAGCACATCTTCTCAGCTAGAAAATAAAGAAGGATACATAACTCGCATTTGATTAATCATCTCCCATGCAGCTTCATCAGGCCCAAAGTGCTTCCACTACACTTTAACTTGCTCGGTTTCTCTACTCCAGAGCATGAGATGTTTCCGCTGCAATATGCATTCTGGTTCTAGCTGGAATTCTCCCTCTGGTTCCAACTGCAATATAGACCAATAAATCACGTGATTAACATCTTGCACATGTCCCTTAAGCAATGAAACATAGAAAACATCATGGACTTTCACTATTATAGGTAGTGGAAGTCGGTAGGCCATTGGTCTAGTCCTCTTAAGGATCTAAAAAGGCCCACAATATCGAGATTTTAGCTTGGCACATTGACCCTATCCTCAAGGAGCTCCACTTGGGTTTGATGTGAAAGTACGCATACTACCCAACCTAAAATTCCTTGAATTCTCTATGCTGATATGCAAAAGTCTTCTTCTTATCTTGTGTTGCCTTCAAATTCTTTTTAATAACCTCCTTCTCCTGCTTCATCTCAACCAACATGTTTGGTCCAATCAATACCCTATAAACTAGATCACTCCAGTTGACAGGAATATTACAACTTTGTCCATAGAGAGCCTCAAATGGACACATCTTCAAGGATTCCTGATACCCATTGTTATATGAAAACTAGACCAGTGGAATATACTCTTCCCACTTCCAATGTTGATGCATGACATACATCCTCAACATGTCCTCCAAAATCCTATTAACCCTGTCTCTCTATCCATTTGTCTATAGATGATAAGTTGTGAAGGCCAACTCTATCCCCAAGCCTACAAACAACTCGTTCCAAAACTTGGAAGTGAACTTGGAATCTCTATTTGATATGATCTTCTTGGGAACACCATGCAACCTCACTATCTCCCTGATGGAGATCTGAGCTACCTCACTAGCCAAATTAGTAGACTTCACTGCAATGAAGTGAGCTACCTTGCTCAACTTGTCAACCACAACCATGATGGAATCATGCTATCTCGTTGTCTTCGAAAAAATTGTAGTAAAGTCCATGGAAATGATCTCCCATTTCCATTATAGAATCGAAATCGGCTACAATAAACCAACTGAATTCTTACACTCTGCTTTCACCTGTTGATTGTCTAAACATCTAGTAACAAACTCAACCACCTCTTTCTTCAAGTTCAGCCAATGGTAGAACTTCTTGACTATTGTCAAATTCTTCTAATATCTTGAGTGACCTAAATATGGCTTGACATGAAACTCCCTCAAGATAAGCTTCTTGAGCTCAATTCTATCTGACACATAATTTTTCTTCCTGAATCTGACCAAGCCATATGTTGTGAGGCAATACTCCTCATCCCTATCATCTTCACTCTACTATTGTAACCCATTCCTCAGTTGATGATACTTGTCATCATGTTTTCTCGCTTGCAAGATCCGCTCTTGTAAATCTGTGCCATAAGAGCTTATAATTGCAATATGATTCACATGTACTCTTCTACTGAGAGCATCTGCAACCTTTTTCTCCTTGTCATTGATGTACCTGATCTAAAAGTCAAACTCACTGAGAGTATCCAACCATATAGATTTCATGGCATTCATATTAGGTTGGTTAGAATAAACTTCTTGCCAAGAGTATGTCTCCACAACTTCAATGCATGAATGATAACTGCAAACTGAAGATCATGAGTCACATAGTTCTACTCGTGCTCATTTAGCTTCCTTGGCTCATCACATACCACCTGCCTTTCATACATCAAGACTCCACAAAGTCCTTTCTTGCAAACATCTATACATACCACGATTTCCTTATCAAGATTTGCATTCTTCAAAACTTGAGCATTTGTAAGAAAATGTTTCAACTGCTCAAAACTAGCTGCACACTCCTTAGTCCATTCAATCCTCTCCCCTTTTATTTGCACAGATGTAATATGATAGGAAATATTTGAGACTTTTCTGATGAACCTTTCATAGTAACTTGCTAGTCCCATGAATGATATGACCTCATCCACATTCCTATGAGATGACTACTCCATGATAGCTTTAATATTTTCAGGGTCCACTTCTATACCTTCCTTGGAAAAAACATGCCCCAAGTATTGAACTTCAGTATGAAAGAAACTACACTTGCTAAGATCAGAATACAATTGATTCTCTATCAACAATATAAATATTGCTTCTAGGTGCTCCGCATGCCCTTCCAATCATTCTTGTAATATATCAATATATCATCAATAAACACTATCACAAACTTGTGGAGATGAGGATGCAACACACTATTCATTAAACACATAAAAGTAGCTAGAGCATTAGTAAGACCAAAAGGAACCACTATGAACTTATAATGTCTATACTTGGTGTTAGATTCCTATACCAATAGGTTTCATTTATCATGATTGACAGTGGGAGTGTTAAATATGTTCATCCCTGCATGCTGCAGAGGTTCCATATTTTGTATAACAGACAAAGAAGATTAAAAGATGAAAAGAGGGTATGCTTTAAAAGAATAATCAAAAGGCAAGAAAATCAAGTAGTTAGAAAAAATAATGAAAATGAACCCCAAACCAAAGACCAGGAAAGTGGCTAGTCAAAATGCCACTGCTATCTTATTTTGCAAGATTACCCTGTGGAGGTACTACTGCTTATTACATTTGATGGATGGCCCAACAGTTCAATCTGGACCATGCCATGTTTAAATTGTTGTTGTAGAATAGAGAAAGAATACCTGTCCAAACAGTTCAAGCTTGGCAGATGGCTAGCTAGGTAGAGAATTTAAGGAGCCCAACTGCTTAATCTGGGCCCTTGGAAGAAATAAGGGTACATTTAGATAGGAGGACAGTCAAAAGAAAAATAGGATAATCAGGGTTTGCTAGTTCAAGTGCACCCAATGCAAAGGAAGAAAAAATGTTAGCTGTATTAGGCTGGGTAGGTAGTTTGAGGTTGCAGAAACAAGGTTATCATTACTTTTTATCTTATCAAGAAGGACTCATCTCATTTATGGCATTGGCACCATGGCAGTTGTTTGGTGGTACAACAAGGAAGCATGACTAACTTCCCCTTCATCCCCTCATAAATCATTCACTAACATCCCCTCAAGGACCTTGGGATTTGCCCAAATAGTCCAGTTTCACTTTATTCTTCTTAAAAACCAAGTTGAAATTTGAGTTAACTTAGTGAAAAGAAGCCACATTTCTTGTGTAAAGTTGATCTTTCCACAATCCATTCATTTCCCTATGCTCAAGTTTCCATTCTATAAATTTAGCATGCATCCATCCCTTTTCATTCCATAGAACTCATATTAACATCTAACCCTATTGTATAGTTCCCTAAATCATTTCCCCACCCCTATTATACAAGAAACTATATAAAAACACCAAAAAAACTAAATATCCCACCCCATAGCAATATAGCTATATAAATATAAAGTCGGGAAAAATTAGGTCCATTTGGGACCCTATGTTAACCTTTCCACGTTCACTTACCCTTAGGATTTATTTAACACCCTGTTAAATAAAAAACTTTACCTTATCACCCTCCGCGCATACATTTTATTATGGATTTCATTTATTACTTGGTTAAACGAATAACCACAGTCCCGCGCCGAAACACATTAATCCTTAACCTAAAGTCTAAAACCCACCCGAAGCCAAGAAAAATTGACATTTATCGGCCGCGCTCGTCTACTAAGCTCTGGTCGTTTTGCCCTCCCGTCCACCGTAGGATCGACTCTCCCAGATCCGATTGTTCGCATGCACATCGGGTGCCCCTTCGTAAGGATACGATAGTACCCGATGGTCAACGGTTTCACTGTCGTACACCGGGATAGCTGTCGACACCCTATTGCATCGGGATGCCCCTGACACATACCACTCCCGTACCAAAAGCGGTCTGACGCAAATCACTTACCGCCCTCCCCGCTTGCCTACGTCACCACATGAAGTTGCCGCCACGTCGCCTGCCATTGCACTGTACCTGTGCCATGTCACTCGTTGATTTCATCACCCTACCACCATGTAATGTGCCACATCATCATCTACGTCAGCTGCCACATCATCTTTCGTACCCGCTACACGACAAAAATACGTCATGATGACGTCATCCGAGAAAAGCGCCAAAAACGCCAAAATTCCAAAAATTGGTTAAAAGTCGTGAAAGCGACTATTTTTGGTTTATTTCTAATTGTTGCTGTGGAAACAACGTGCATGCACTTTTACAAACAAATCACCTTCCGGAGCTTATACAGCCTATCAACCTGCAATTTCGCTCCGCAGCTCGACTCCATAGCTCGACTTGCATCTGTCAAGTGCCCTCAGCGCCCTGTAAAGAGGTATTTATCCACATTTCACACGAAAGCCCTGTTTTTATTCTTCTCTGTTCAAATTGCCGAAGGTACTTCATTTTACTTCCATTAGCACTCCTACCAATCACTCCCTGTCTGACATTTCTCATTTGAGTTGGTAATTCACCACAAACCTGCAAATTTGAACTAATTTCCTCTGCAAACAAGCTATTCTACACTCTGTTCATCTGTATCCGCCTACAAACTCCACGAATCGCTAAATTATTGAGTCAAATTACTCCAGCGCCCTGTTTCCGACTAGTTGTAACCTATTTTCCTAAAGGGGAATCCTCAATTTTCCTTTCCCTTTGCAAACTCGTGCCCCTTCAGGTGAATTTCAACTTTGTCCTCTCGGCATTCAATTCACAGAGCCTGTAATTTGGCAAATTGATGCAAAAAACCCAGTCTAAGTGTTGCAAGTGTTTTGTTCACCATAAACTCTGTACAGTGAGGTCCATTTGAAGTAAAAATCAGTTTTTTTTTACCTGTCACAATATCCTCTGAGCTTAAACTCTACTTCCTATTGTTGTTTTATACCTACATTCCAATCAATACAAGCAGTATAAATCATGGATACTCCAGTAGCCTTGAACATTGCTCCTTTGAATGTTCCACACATTGACTTAGAGTGGCTACCATTAGCAGACAGAGACTTTTAGATCAAAGATATGATGGGCCTTACTTCTCACCTCAAAGTTGTGTGCCAATTCAAACACAATCACAGAAATAAAATTGATATTCTAGGAATTTGGCAATCCAGTATGCCCATATATTACCTGCCATCAGTTAATGTGCTACCTGATTTCATTCATTTATGCCATGCACACTATGAGCCCACTCTGAGAGAAATTCTCAGTCCAGATGGGTTTGTGCTCTTCTATATCACCCTTCAATCCATAAATGCAATGCTGAACTTTGAGCCTCCTCAGCCTCTGGTTCCCCTCATAATGAAACTCTTGCTGGATCAGGGTGCAAGGCTCTTTAAGGCAGAAATATCAAGAGTAAGTCAGCTATTTATGGATCCACAGTGCCAATATGATCATCCTCCTCCCTATCATCAGGCCTCGTTTAATGAAATAGGTAAGCTCATGGTGGACATGATTTCATACATTCTAGGATGCAAAACAGGAGAATTTGTGGATGAGACTATATTTTTTCTCTTAACCATATTCACTTGAGGGCAGCCCCCTGCTGTCATGTATGACTATGCCACATTCATATCAAACAAGATACATGAACAATTCATGATGATGGAGAGAGAAAGAGTGTTTAAATACACCTCTTATATATACCACCTGCTGCTCTACTATCACCCAGATAGTTTCAAGGTTCCTCTCAGGAGATTAGAACCAAAAGGAGAGAAGAGATCTGTTATTTATTGGACCTTAGTTTTCCATGAAGTCCACTATTCTCCATACACATATTGTGAGTTTATTGACCTACTCATTTACCCAGCTACTTGCCTATTAATGGTGACTCCTCCTACCAGACTTACTGCTGAAATGCAAAGGACCTTGCATCTGTCTAAGGGCTACAACATTGGTGATTGGTACTTCTACCAAAACCACACAATAATCAGAATTTATGGGTGTGAGTTGTCTCCCTATAAGCTACCAAGATATGTCCCCATGAGACTTTTTGCCCTGAAATATTTCAGGCAGTTCAACAATGTAGACCTAACTCATTTCCATGGGAAAAACAAGAAAGCACAGCTTAAAATCAAACACTAGTTGGGTCCTTTTGTTTTCAACAAAAGGGAAGAAGCATGGAACGATCCAGACAACATGCTAGGACAAGAACTCATGTTGAAACAGAGCTTCTACTGGGCACCATATGACCCTGAACACTTCATAAGCCTTAGAAGAATCAAACACAAGCTTTCAGGATATGTGCACCAACCA
>APFE030764777.1:8763-18782 GCA_000404065.3 Pinus taeda
GAGACGTGTTTCAATTGAATTGTCCAACCAGACGTTTTCACATTCAATACCAGCATCTCTACGTCCTGGCCATTAACTAAGTGGAGTTGGATCTAGTTCAAGTTCCAAAACCTCTACAAAGGCCCAGCGGGTGCCTACTACCGGAGCAGCTGCTGCTATAACTGTAGAGTCAAGACCATGCACATACATCATTTGATTTATTCTCATTTTATGTTTTGGCTCAATGACACCTTGTTTTGATTGAGTCAGATGACGAACCAGGCTCCTCATAAGGAAGGGTTACTCTTTCTCTAGGTCTTTTTTCACCAGGTCTATTTGAAAGGGCTATTGGAACCAGGCTCATCTTTCTTAAATAGGGCTATTTCGACAGCGCTCCTCCTTTCCTTCCACATAAGGCAAGGCGGTAGAAAATCAATTTCTAAAACTGGTCAAAAAATCTCTATGGTATTTTATGCTTTTTAAATAGTTAGTTAAAAAAAATACTATGAGGGAAGAAAATAATGGTTTGAGAATATTATTGGAAAAAAAATTATAAACTCTCCAAAAGATAAATTGGATTATTTTACCCTAATTTATTTTAATTTATTAATTATCAATATTTATTTATTTATTATTATTATTTTATGTATTTGATTACATCAAAAATATTATAAAAACAAAATATTACAACATCTTTTCCGTAAATTAACTAAATTTATATCATGCCAATTCCAATTTCAAACATTGGATGCAAAAGTAATATATATAATAATAATAGAGGAGAATATTGTGAGTTTTTGTTTTTAATGCTATATATAATGGGTAATATTTTTTTTAATAATTGTGGTCAATACCTTTATTGATATTGAAGTAAGTTTTAAATTATATAATAATATGAGAGAATATTATGATTTAATATTGTGAGTTTTTGTTTTTAATGCTATATATAATGGGTAATACCTTTTGATTAATTTTGGTTAATATCTTTATTGATATTGAAGTAAGTTTTAAATTATATAATAATACGAGAGAATATTATGATTTAATATTGTGAGTTTTTGTCTTTAATGCTATATATAATGGGTAATACTTTTTGAATAATTTTGATCAATATCTTTATTGATATTGAAGTAAGTTTTAAATTATATAATAATACGAGAGAATATTATGATTTAATATTGTGAGTTTTTGTTTTTAATGCTATATATAATGGGTAATACTTCTTGAATAATTTTGATCAATATTTTTATTGATATTGAAGTAAGTTTTAAATTCTATAATAATACTAGAGAATATTATGATTTAATATTGTGAGCTTTTGTTTTTAATGCTATATATAACAAGTAATACTTTTTGAATAAATTTAGTCAATATCAATAATGATACTGAAGTAAGTTTTAAGTTATATAATAATAAAAGAGAATATTATGATTTAATACTATGAGTTTTTGTTTTTAATGCTATATATAATAGGTAATACTTTTTGAATACTTTTGGTCGATATCTTTATTGATATTGAAGTAAGTTTTAAATTATATAATAATATGAGAGAATATTATGATTTAATATTGTGAGTGTTTTTTTTAATGCTATATATAATGGGTAATACTTTTTGAATAAGTTTGGTCAATATCTTTATTGATATTGAAGTAAGCTTTAAAGTATATAATAATATGAGAGAATATTATGACTTAATCTTGTGAGTTTTTGTTTTTAATGCTATATAGAATGGGTAATACTTTTTGAATAATTTTAGTCAATATCTTTTTTGATATTGAAGTAAGTTTTAAATTATATAATAATATGAGAGAGTATTATGATTTAATATTGTGAGTTTTTGTTTTTAATGCTATATAGAATGGGTAATACTTTTTGAATAATTTTAGTCAATATCTTTATTGATATTAAAGTAAGTTTTAAATTATATAATAATATGAGAGAATACTCTGATTTAATATTGTGAGTTTTTGTTTTTAGTGCTATATATAATAGGTAATACTTTTTGAATAATTTTGGTCAATATTTTTAGTCCCTGCCCTCCGGCACTGGCAGGGACTATAACAATCGGTTTGGTTGGTTGCTATTAGTTCGGCGCGCTCCCCCATACAAAACGGAATTCATTAACCTAACTTTCCAATTTATATTTTGTAAATCACTTTTTTCTTACCAATACAAAATTTCCCGCCGCTATTTCGACCATTCAGAAGTTTAACCATCTTATTTGGCCTCATATCGAGGCAAGGAGCTGGGCAAACTTACGATAAATCTTCATTTAACATATGTATTCAATGAATTTTCTGAACATGCAAAGTAATGCTACCATTGCATTAGCATTAGTTCCTTAACATTAAATGTTAAGGTGATATATCACTGAACTAAACTAGTTTATAAGTAGGTGCCGTGTCAAACAATCCCACTGCCGTGTCAAAACCCTAATTTGCATGAGAAATGCCGTGTCAAAACGATAATTTGCATGAGAACAACGGCCTGCCTTAAATTTCTGTATCCTGCAAAGAACCCCTGCTTCTGTGGCGTGGAAACTCCAGCACTGTGGCCTGCAAATAACCCCTGCTTCTGTGGCTTGGAAACTCCAGCGATATGCAAGGTACTCAGAGAAGCTTGGAAACTCCAGCGATATGCAAAGTACTCAGAGAAAACAAGCCGATATTAGAATACTATACACGCAAATATTAGAATACTATAAATTGCTTTTTCTTTTAATCTGTGCATATCGATCAATCTGATATAATGATGCATTCCTTCATTCCTGTTGTTTTTACATCAGGACAACTCGGATCGTTCTACTGAGGTAGACAATAATACAGATGCAAAAATCAAGAAATTTCCCTAGAGCACAAGCCTTTACGACTTCTTTCTGTTTTAATCCGTATGCCTAACTGGAGGAGTAATCTCAGAGAGATGTAATAGCGTGGTTAATGGTGAATATGCTCGACACAATGATTTTAGTTTCTTTGTGAGTTTCATTCCAAAGTCAATTCTGAGTTATGTAAAAATTTTTTGTCCTTCTTTGATTAATTGCTTCCAGCTATGATTGATGGTTAACATAACTCTGCAATGCGTTTTCAAAAAACGCTAAACTAATGGTTTCGAGGTTTGCTATAACAATTCTTGGATTTTAAATGTATCGGTTCAATGTCCTCCAGGTCGTATGTTTCAGGTAAGGCTTCTAACTATAGTTTTACGCAATTTTTTTTTTTTGGCCTAGATATTGCATAATCCAGACGTAGGTTAACACTTTCCTTTCCTAGAATTGCAGGTACTAGAAGACAGAATAGCCCCTAAGCTACCCGAGGTAAATCTTAGCTACCCGATGTAAATCTTAGATGAGTTTAGCCTCAAGAAGTTTGTAATTTTGAATAGTATGATTCTTCACTATCTATTGTTTAATTTGTAACTAACACACTGACCGACTGACACAGGCATTACGGATATCTATAGAGGCATTGCGGATATCTATAGATACAGATAACGATCCTACCTCTGATACTTATCGCCGCTAAGGTTGCATCCATGGAAGGATCCGCGGTGTCGCTTCCTTGGAAATTGTAGAGTCTGTCGCTGAAAAAAGTGCAGTGCGCCACCCCAACTGTATGAGCGCCTGAAATTAAACCCAAAACAGAGAGTCTGTTGACTCACTCCAGTGCTTTTTAAAGTAAACTAAAGGGTCAGATTATGTCTGAATGTGTTGTATAATTAGCAATACGTACCCAACAGAATGACCATATCTTGGAGTGTCAGGCCCTTCTTTGCAAATGCAGCAGCTGCCTGAGAAACTTGGAAGCTAGGAGCGGGTAAATTTACATTGTTTATTGAAGATATTCTGCCATCTCTTCTTCCCTTAGGGAGATTGTACTGTTGCCCTCCTGCCTGTCAATCAAGTTAAAAAGCTTAGTATTCTTCAAAACTAGTTGCAGAAAGATAGAAACCAAGTGCAATTTACAGCTCTTGTAATGAACTGGCGGTGGTCGTCTCGGCAAGCTTGTAAACACTGGACAATTCTCGAAAAGCTGCAAAATAATATATAGTATTTCTCCATTAATATAATTTTTGCAGAAATATTGATTCATATCTGCTGTAAAATTAATTGATAAAATATTTAAGCTCAGAAGATTAGGAATTTTCTGTTGCGTCGGGCTCGATGTGAATGTCCCTTGCATCTAGAGCTGTAACATACCATTTCAGAAACAGTTTCATCAATCAAATCTCTGAATATCTTGCGTTCCACATCTATTACTACTTCGCCCATCTCTGCTCCCTCTTCATCCCTGCATCGAGCCAAATCCTTCTGCAAAACATTAATCAAAGGATCACAAGTGTCCCCGCAGCCCATACTCCGCAATTGTTCAATTTCCGTACATACTTGCTTCAGAAGGCCGCGTCCGCTCAGTTGATTATAACCTCCAATTCTGTTGGCGAGTTGTATCCATGGAGACAGGGCAAGTTTCCCGCTTAATATTTCATTCACTATGTTGAAGACAAGCCACCGATTTTGCTTCAACAGGCTGCAATCTCCTCTGTCTGCGAGAGGTGTAGATATCATGCGTTGTTGTTCTAAGTCATGGAAAATCTCAGTGTCGATTGGGAAGATGCCAGACGAATAAATGCCCGCTGAAAGATCTTCTTGGTTTTGCAAGAGACCCGACGCTGTGAAGATCTGTCTGACATAATCAAGTTCTGGAATTTTTTTCCCATTGCGCTTGTATTTATCATGAGACTCTGCCTGGTTCTGTGCCAAACTAACGACAAACCTACTACTCTGCAACGGTACGTGTCTCGAAAGGCAGCGACTTCCTTCTTTCATTCTCTGTAGCTCTCTCCGTTTGCCCCGCGTTGCATTCTTTCCCTTGGCACCATGGAACCAGACTGCAGAAAAATGAGACAGAAGAGGCGGACTCAGATTTTGGTTCCTGGGTTTCAGGTTTAGCTATGGTGCATATGTGTACACATTGCTTGCATGCGATGCACGTGGTATCTCCGGAAGATCATTCAGTGGGGACTCTTTAATCTGCGGGGTCACAAGAACTAATACTTCGCCATATTGTTTTTCTTTTATGTTTAAAATATTCAAACCGGTGGCAACGTGAAGGGCGTGACAGAGGTAGCCATAGTCTCCTAAAACGGGCACTGGATAAAATAATCAAACGGTGTGTCCCACGGCGTCACCTTCTACGTTTGAATATTTATGTGTCTGCAGGTGATAGCCTCTCTTATCTTTTTGACAAACAAGGAGTACCATTCCACGTAATAATAAAAGCAAAGAGCATCAAATGTTTCATTTCTGGACCTAACTTGAAATAAAAGAAAAACCATTTGCAATTCCAATAATGTGAGGTTGCGATGGAATTTAAGCAATAGGTATAAATAGACGGTTCCATTATTGCACGATTTGAACTTTATTGAAAGTTCATTCCTTCTACACGTGGTTGGAAGGCCAGGAAAAACGATAAGAATCTCGTGTTCAATTATTAAAGTTTATACCTAAAGTCCATCCACATCGTATGGTAAGGAAAAATACAAGGAAAAGAGAAAAGCTAAATTACGTCGGTAGGGTAAGGAAAAATAAATGAAAAGAGAAGCTAAACTACGTTGGCAGTCTACTGCGACATAGTGTTGTGTGGAGCAATTGGTTTTTGAATATCAATTGGCTGTTTGTGTTGCACATTATTTGATGTGTTACGGGCAAATCTCAGCAGCCGTTCAGTAGATAAATAGATTTAACTAACAGAAACCACCTTACTCATTTTTATGAGATTGCAAAGTATTCATAGAATATATAATCCTACACTACCAAAAAAAGGTACGATTCAAAAAAAAGGGTACGATTCCATTGAGGACAAGTCGATGCCTGGTCTCAGCTTTGCGTAGCCAGTCGCCAAGGAGTGCAGTACGTGATCTGCCTTGTACTGATTGCAGCTTCAAAATGCTCTGTTCGCATAGTCAATAGTAGCCAGGATAATACTGGGGTGCTGCTGCTTGTTGCTGAGGTGCTAAAACCATGCACAGGGGAGGCATTGAGGACAAGTCAATGCCTGGTCTCATCTTTGCGTAGCCAGTCGCCAAGGAGTGCAGTACGTGATCTGCCTTGTACTGATTGCAGCTTCAAAATGCTCTGTTCGCATAGTCAATAGTAGCCAGGATAATACTGGGGTGCTGCTGCTTGTTGCTGAGGTGCTAAAACCATGCACAGGGGAGGCATTGAGGACAAGTCGATGCCTGGTCTCAGCTTTGCGTAGCCAGTCGCCAAGGAGTGCAGTACGTGATCTACCTTGTACTGATTGCAGCTTCAAAATGCTCTGTTCGCATAGTCAATAGTAGCCAGGATAATACTGGGGTGCTGCTGCTTGTTGCTGAGGTGCTAAAACCATGCACAGGGGAGGCTGCTGGTGGCTGGACCAGCTAGGCAGGGACTAGCTGCCATGCAGCCTGTCTTGTTATTGATATTGAAATATATTTTAAATTATATAATAATATGAGAGAATATTTTTTTATTGATATTGAAATAAGTTTTATGTATATAATAATGATAGAGTATATTATGATTTAATATGTAATATATATAATGAGTAATACTTTTTGAATAATTTTTGTCAAGATAAAGATATTGAAGTAAGTTTTAAATTATATAACAGCTGGAAGCTCAAGCTTAAAACATTAGATAACTAAGCAAATTGCCCTGCTACGATTTTCCTCGATGTTTTGAGCTTGCTTGAGAGTTCAGTTGAGCATAAGTAACATGTTCTCACGATCTTTAAAGAAAAAGTAATTAACTTTCTTATAAATAATACATATCTATCTATCACATCATGTTTTAAATAGGTCAATTCTGATTTATTTATATGAGAAAATATCATGATTTAATATTGTGAGTTTTTGTTTTTAATGATATATATTTAATTTGTGTTTTTTAAATACTCCATATATATATATATTTTTAAAGGTAGTTGTTAGGCCCTTAATATATTCTTTAATATTTTGTGATAAATTTTTTTAAAAAATCATATTAAGTTTTTTTTTATTTTGAATAAAAATTGTTATATTTATGAAATTATTATTTTTCATCTCTTTGATTAATACAATGTAATGATAATTTTCATAATTTAAATGAATTTATTCTATTTGAAATATAATTTTTAAATGTATGGTACATTATTTAATACAAATAGTGCATATTAGCTTTTTATATACTATATATTATTTAATACTTAACACATAGATAGTATTTAACAAATTAAATTAATTTTTAGAAGAAATTTAAATTGGAATTATCTATTTGAAATATATAATTTTTTTAAATGCTGCTTATTTATATATGGTACATTATTTAATACAATATGCATACAGCTATTTTACTATACATTTAATAAACACAAGATAGTTATTTAAACAAATTAAAATTTTAATTTTTAAAAGAAATTTAAAAACAATTTGATAATTATTAATTATATATTACTAAACAATCATAGCAATTCTCAAAAAAAATAATTAAAAGCAAATCTTTATTAATTGAACTACTTTATGTAATTACATTAGCGGTTTTAACAAATTACTGTTTAATTTATTTGATTGACTTTGAATTTTTATTCGAATATTAATTTTTATATATATAGTATAAGTAGTATTAATTAATATTATTAAAACTTTTGTTTTAATTGTTTGTTTTATTTTTATAATCAATTTAATTGTGCATATTTATTGAAAACTTTTTAAAATATTCATTTCACAATTTATTTGTATATTAACTTTTGGGATAACAAGTATGTTATATTTTGTATAGTAACCAAAGTAATTATGTCAACTATTATTTTTGTTTCTATATATTTAATATATACTTATTTTATAGTTATAAACTCTTATTTTTTTTTAGTTTCTTTTTATATTAAATTTTTTTAGTTGTTATTTTTTATTTTTCTCAATTAAATATCTAAATTTAATTATATGTTATACCTTCATCTTTTATATTATATTAAATATCTAGATAAATTAATTCATATTTTAAAATTTTCCTATTAACTTTTTTATACATAAATTTTTAATATGTATTTTTTTTCTAGTACACATTTTTATTTTTATTTTATTTTATAATTCAAACCATTCACATTTTTAGTTTAATATTTTCCTTTTCTTTTTAAATACCACTTGCCTAAAAACGACAACTCATTTCAAAATAAAAATATTTTAACCTTATACAAAGAAGGTACTAATTTATATTCCAAGCTTTTTTAATATAGTAACTCTATATTATAGTACTTTATAATTATTCTCAAGAAAATTATTTTACTATTATTCTTATCATAAGAAATAGGTACTAAACAACAACACCCCATATTACACTTGTTGATATTGTCATAAATTTTAAATTATATAATAACTAAAAGCTCAAGCTCAAAGCTTGCTTGAGTTCAGTTGAGCATCAAGTAACATGTTCATCTTTAAAGAAAAAGGTATTAACTTTCTTATAAATAATAAAATATATATCTATCATATCATGTTTTAAATAGGTCAATTCTCATTCTCATTTAGTTATATGAGAGAATATTATAATTTAATATTGTGAGTTTTTGTTTTTAATATTTTTTCACACATGGGAAAACTTATTATAATTCGCTTGTCAAATCACGAGTGACGACAACCATCTCTAGTTGCTAATCACAAATGAGACCGACTCATCACAGTTATTAAGGAAAACAACCCCCCACTGGTAGTTCATAAGGGAGGAGGCTTTCACTCATGCCAGATGCCTCTAGGACTTGGGTTGTTAACATGTTTCCTTAGGTCCGAGGAGGCTTTCACTCATGCCAGATGCCTCTCGGACTTGGGCCGTTAACCTGTTTCCTTAGGTTTGAGGAGGCTTTCACTCATGCTAGATGTCTGTCGGACTTGGGTTGTTAACTTGTTTCCTTAGGTCCAAGGAAGATGAGCTCTTAGCTAAGCAAAAACAGTTTTATGGCATATTCCAGGCCCATTTTTATTTTTAATATTATAGATAATGGGTATTAATTTTTGAATAATTTTGGTCAATATCTTTATTGATATTGTCGTAAGTTTTAAATTATATAATGTATATATGAATTTTTTATTATTAAAAATGTAAAAAGTTGACAATTAAAAAAGTAAATATTGACAATTAAATCATGAAAATTAACTAACAATTTAGAGTTATATCTTTGCTTTTTATTATCACTTTGTTGTTTACAATACAACATAATTCAATAATCCAAATTATAAAATGGTGGGTTAAACCACCATGCACCACAAAACCTCTAAAAATGAATACCATTTGCTGAAAATTGCCAAAAAAATATGCAAAAAAGACCTAATTTTTATTTTATTTTTGGTGGGGGGTGGGGTTCCACCTCACTTGCGACCCTCCACTTCTCCCAATGCATACAAATTGTGCATGGAGCTAATCATGCAAATATTATAATATATATCCAGCATTCTCCCACTTGTTATTTTCTTTGCATATGGGGGGTCATATGACTATATGATCAACAATCCAAGGCAACAATGCCTATTGCATATATCTATGCCAAGAGAAATTCTTAGTGATCATAGGATTTGTTAATGAATTTGCAATATTCTTTAGAGTTCCCACCTTTACTAACAACACCTTCTTGCCTTCAACCATGTCTCCCACAAAGTGAACCTAAACATCAATATCCTTTTTCTCAAAACGTTAAGTAGGGTTCTTTCTAAAAATATTGCACTCTGACTATCACAATCTAACCTTATAGTTTCTTGTACAAACCCAATACCTGAACACAATCTATGTAACCCTACAACTTCCTTACCTTCTGTTATGAAACCAGCTCACAAAACGATAGAAAAGATAGATCAACACCTTAGAATTCAGCCTCTTCGAGGGGGCAACCTCCTTTACATTACACAAATGAACAATTCTTGGATGATTCAAATGACAAAACCTCCTTTACATTACACAAATGAACAATTCTTGGATGATTCAAATGAAAAAACCTCCTTTATATATATAGGAGTCTAAGGGGTCACAATATAACCAA
>APFE030764780.1:0-10618 GCA_000404065.3 Pinus taeda
ACTCCCTCTTCTTTATTTTCTTCTGCCATGGGAGGTCATCTGAGTTAGACAGGTCGGTCTTGCAAAGGTTCAACTAGTTCAAGCACTACCTTCTTATACCTTGACCTCTTTGGGTATATGCATAGAAAAATAGAGAAAGAGAAGACCACCCTGATACCACTAATCCAAATTTATGTAGGAATGAAATGAAATACATATTTAAATAAAAACATAGAGCTACACCGAAAACTAAACTTTGATTCATTGATAAGAAAATACTGAAAATTGTTTACATGAAAAATAAAAATAAACTAGCTCGGGCGATGGTAGCTTATCTTTGAGAAGAGATATGGTGGCTACATACCTCTGAAGCATGTTACCATGAGGTTCGCGGGCCTTTTTATTATTGAGAAAGAAGGGAAATGAATTTCAAAGTTCAGTAGAAATATTCAAAAAACTTCATGCAAGTGTTACGACCTCCACATACAAAATATCTCATTTGAAATTATTTTCTGTTATATCAAAAGGGTGTTTTACGAAATTTGATTTCATTTCTTTGTTTGAGATATATGAGAAATTGAATTTACACATGTCTGGGCATTGTGTGACCGCACATACCATTAGTTTCTAGAATTATTTTCTTACTCCATAGGTTATCAAAGTTTAAGTGTCTTATTTAAATGGAAATATCTTTTCAATACCTCAAACGGGTCTTTGATAGAATTTGATTTCATCACCTATAGCATAATTTATCAGCAAAGTTGTTTTAAGAGGTCTATAATGTGAAAGAAGCCTTTACACCATCACATTGGATAGGAGAATCTACCAGAGAAGCCACCATGATTTTACCAAGCACACTGACAAGAATCATGGTTATGGGTCACCTACAAACCCAAGGTTATGATTCAACTGCACAAAACCCTTGTCATCGAAGTCCATTTTCTAGGGAGAACATTGTTAGTATCACAGTTGGTCACAAGCATTATAGGGTATCTTTATCCTCGGATCTTAATTTTTCATTGTTATGGGCCATCCACAAACCCATGCTTCATCAAAGTCCATTTTCTAGGTGGCACACTATTAGTATCACAGTTGGTCACATGCATTACAGAGTATCTCTATCCTCAGTTCTTCATTCATCATGGTTATGGGTTAACCACACAAAACCATTCTCTTCAACAACTCTTCATATTAAACAAAGGATTCTCAGGAGAGAACTTCATGCAATGGAGACCATTTCTTATTAAGGAGGGAGAAATAGTCCAAATGGAAAATGGCATCCACCCATGGAATTTACCCATGGTATTGTAGGTGGCACCCACCCATGGAATTTACCCATGGAATTATAAGTGGCATCCACCCATGGTATTCATTCACCCATGGTATTTACCCACCCATATAATTTACCTATGGAATTGTAACTAAAAAGTACTATAAGTAACAAGTCACATTTTGTAAAAAGATAGATTGTCCACCACAATGTAGCTTTTACAATTATTCTCCGTTTTAATAAAAAAAAATCTTTGTGGTTTTGTTTATTTTGTGTTCGACTCTATTCTTCTGCCATTTCAATTTTTTAGATCTTGGGGGCCTCCCCCTAAGATTTGGATTAGGAAAACCAAAAACATCCAAAAACCTAACAAGAGGAGATGAAGTACCAAAAGTTTTGGGCCCCGTTGGGATTAGTCATTACACCAACTTCTAGGGATCAAAAATTTGGCATACGATCTTCATTTAACACGTACGATACCCGTTAGAATGATATATATATATGAGGGCTACCACTTTCAACTTCAAACCATTAATGAAGGTAATGGGTTTGCTCGTTTGCCAAAAAAAATGCATTTAGGGCCTCAAAATGGCTCTAGGAGTTCAAGACCTGAAAAATTGCCAACAATAGTAAATTGTGCTACAATTAAGGAAACTGAAAGAAACAATGTTAGGGGTCCAAGTGGAATAGGAGGTTTGCCACCAATATCCACCTAGATGACCCAATCCTTTACCCTCTATTTAATTAATTTTATTTTGCATGCACATTGGCATCATTTATTGGGCATTTATTGCACGCGGGCGGGTGAGAGATCTCGACTTATTTTATTGGCAAGAGAGGTTGTTCCTTGCTTTTAAAAATTAAAGGATTTTTATAACTTCGGTTTTACGTCATGTCACATTCTTACATCATACCTCCAACTAACATGTGGATAGTGAAAAAATACTAGTGAAATATTCAGGACCATGCATAAAACATGGTTCATGTTATAGATGTAGGTCATTTGAAGTGATTAGGGTTCCCCATGAGAACCTATTCGTATTTTCCTTGTTAATGGGTCACACTCATAGGAAGTATGTTTAGGAAATAATTTTAATAACTTGATATATGAGAGGCTCGCTCCTGGAGTAGCCATCATAACCATATGCAACCATTTGATTAGGGTTTCAACATTAGTGAAAAATGACCAAATTAGTTCTTCTAGGGTTTCATCATGTGCAAAGAGGCATAAGATAAGCTCATCACGATATCAGAGCTTTGGAAGGAGCATACAGAGAATAAGGCTTAAATGGAAGTGTGAAAACCAATGTAGTGCCATGCAACATAGAGAAAAAAAGGTGATGCTAGGTAAACATGAAGTAAATGAAATTCTAAGCGTAAAATTAACACATGATGCAATGTATTAAAAAAAGATACATGTAATACATGAAAAATAATGTGTTAGGTCCCTATACTACTAGTGTAACCCCTTATTGTTATTATTAAAACCCCCTTATTATATTCTTGTGCGCATGTAGTCTCCATATTGTTATTATTGTTCCCCATAGAAGCCCACTATTGCCATTATTGTGCCCTTACATTATTATTGTTATGTCGGCTTTGATTATATTATGACCCCTTAGACTCCTATATATAGAAAGGAGGTCTTGTCATTTGTATCATCCAAGAATTTTTCATTTGTATAATGTAAAGGAGGTTTCCCCTCGAAGAGGCTGATTTCTTAGGTGTTGATCTATCTTTTCTATCTTTTTGTGAGTTGGTTTCATAACATTTGGTATCAGAGCTTTGTATTCTAGGGTTTTTCTGCTCCAAACAGGTCATCATGGAATTTTTGCTATAACTTTTTCAATACCAAGTTTCAGAAGCCAAAAACAAAAACCAATTGAGAAGACATCGTTCTGAAACTCTATTCCAAATTTCAGATCTTGTATCGCTATATGTTTGGAGATATGATCTAAGGACATTAGGGTTTGTGTAGACTCCCGAATTACATTCCAAAAAGGTGACCTTGGGAAAATCATCATAACTTTCTTTGCGAGCATCGGATTGAAATTTCGTAAGAATTTATAGAAATAGGATGGTTTGTAGTTTGCTGTGTATATTGTTCAGATCCTAAGCTTGAAATAGTGACACGTGGCAATTCGTACAAGTGCGCTCTACTGAACCAGTCTATAATTAGGTAATTGTGGAAGATTGGGAATAAATATTTCTTCAGGAATCCAATTGTGATCATAATTGCGAATTTAGAAAGAGGACTCGGAGAGCTATTACAGGCCAAAATTTCAGAACTTAAAGATCCAAAATTACAGAGTTACAGTCATTTCAATATTGAGCTCCTAAAATAAAAGAAAGCGAGATGAGGATGTTTGATGGCAAGGATCTTGTAAATTGGATACTACAGATGGAGAAATATTTTGATCTACATGGTGTACCACTGTTGCAAAAGGTACGTATTGCATCTAATTTAGAACCGAATCAATTTTTATGGTATAAAGGGTTTTGTTCTCGTAAACCACTTGTCACGTGGTCAATTTTCATGGAGGAAATGATAGCACATTATGAGGATACCAAGAGCAACACCTTCCTTAGCCAATTGATAAATCTCAAACAAAGGTGTTCAATAGTAGAGCACATTAAGGACTTTCAAAAATTGAATATAAGGAAAAATGATATTCCAGAGAAGCAGAGGATTGATGTCTCCATGGAGACTTTAAAGGATAACATTTAACATGAGGTTCATCTTTGGGAACCTGATTCAATGGAGAAGGCATTCAAGTTGGCAAGAAAAGTGGAAGGAAAAATTATGGCAACAAGGAAGTCTACCCCTCACAACTATAAAGATGGAAGTGTTGTTTCTCCTAGCCTTCCACAACCTACAAGGTTGGCACCACAAAAATTGCAAGAAAAAATATTAAAAGGGCTTTGTTACAATTGTGATAACAAATACATTAAAGGTCATAAGTGTGTTGAGAAGAAATTATTTTACATTGATTGTGAAGAGGAGGAAGAAAAAGATCAAGGAATGTCAAAAGAAAAGGATATACACCAGGAACCAACCCCAGAGAAAGATGAAATGAATCCGACCATATCTTGTAAAGCATTGGCAAGATTTACCACTCCTAAAACTCTCAAGATAGAAGGACATATCAAGAAGAAAAATGTTCAAGAAGTGAAAAATCACATCGAGCATCAAGAAATGAATCCAACCATATCTTGTAATGCATTGGTAGAAATTACCATTCCTAAAACTCTCAAGATAGAAGGACATATCAAGAAGAAAAACGTTTAAGCAGTGAAAGCTCACATTGAGCATCAACGACAAGTTCTCCAACTTTTAAAGGATAACGCCACTTTGGTGCAGAATCAGATGAAACAACAGGCATATCAACATCGCAGTGAAAGAAGTTTTGATGTATGTGATTGGGTATTTTTACGGCTACATCCATATAAACAAATGTCCGTCAAGTAAGCTATTTATGAGAAGGAAATGTTGGCAATACTACATGCACTATAGAAATGGCGACCTTACCTAATGGGAAGACACTTCAAGGTAAAAACAGATCATGATTGTCTTAAATACTTTTTAGAACAAAGATTATCTTTAGAAGAACAGAAAAAATGGGTCACAAATATTTTGGGTCATGACTTTGAAATCATCTACAAAAAAGGGAAGCAAAATGTTGTTGCAAATGCACTCTCAAGAAAGGATGAGGATGGGAAGCATTGTTATGTGCTATTTCTATTATCCAACCAGATTGGATAAATGAAGCAAGGGGTGAATGGAAGAATGAAGAAGAAGTTTGGTCACTCATTCAAAAGTTGCAGAAGATCCCAGTTCAAATAATATTGCCATAATTTGACGAAGAAGGAAAAACCATATTGGAACTTGAAGCAGTCATAGAAACAAGAAATCGACAGCTACGAAATCGATCAATTTCAGAGTATCTCATCAAGTGGAAGAACTTACCCACTGAAGATTCAACATGGGAGGATGAGAATTTTATATGGAAGCATCCAAAACTACTCAAGCTTTGAGGACAACACTTTTTGAAGGAGAGGGGCATGTTAAATCCCTATACTACTAGTGTAACCCCTTATTGTTATTATTAAAACCCCCTTATTATATTGTTGTACCCATAGAAGCCCACTATTGTTATTATTGTGCCCTTATATTATTATTGGTATGTCGGCTATGATTATATTATGACCCCTTAGACTCCTATATATAGAAAGGAGGTCTTGTCATTTGTATCATCCAAGAATTTTTCATTTGTGTAATGTAAAGGAGGTTGCCTCCTTGAAGAGGTTGATTTCTTAGGCATTGATCTATCTTTTCTATCTTTTTGTGAGCTGGTTTCATAACATAATGCAATGCAATGCAAGAAAAATCGGCTAACTGGAACTAAAAGAGCCATGCAATGCTTATGCAGACAATTCCCTAAAAATAATGCAATCAAGAGTAATGTGGGAAGATGAGTACCAATTAAGTGCATAATATTTTATGAATGAAAAAATTATCTACAATAAATAAATAACACAATAATGTCTAAACCTCTAACAGTCCCTAAACCTAAAACCCTAACAAGAAAACCCTAAACCTAAAACCCTAAGTTAACCAGAGAGGAGATCAGTTCATGTGAAGTCAAACTTCCAATGAAGCCACCACAACATTTCCAAACTTGCAAAGACAAATATTTCAACGATTAAACCCAGTACGAAGTATTGTGAAAAAACAAAAATGCTTACATGTAAAACATGCACAAGAGCAAGAAAGTCACACTTGCTCATAAAAAAACATGCTACAAAATACTATTCTAACCAAGCTGCAACTCTATACCAATAAACATAATGATAAACTTGAACAATTCTCCATGATATGCATTTATGCATGTTTAACCCTAAATCATGCACACGAGAGACAAGATGTCTCTTTCTTGTAGAAGAATTCACCAGATAAGATTCTTCCAACCAGTTAGAAATCCTATCGTGGTACTCAAAACGACCAACTTGAAAAACCTAAAAATCTCTCAAAGATCAGAACTCATTTGGTGTAATTGTGATAGAGGTAGAATCTAGTGCAGAAAAATCTAATATTATCTTGTTCAAGGATTTTGTTAAGAATGTGAGGTCCTGGCATAACCATCAATGAGATCTGAAGTGTCTCAACATTTTGACAAAAATTTGAACCTTCAAAAGGTATATCATCGAATATTGGTGGCTGCATAAGTTCAGGATGAATGCATATTGTCACCATCAGTTGTGACATCGAAATTTTTATTGACTATATCATTGGTTTGATCAGATGTTCCAACATTGATAGATTAGTTGTTCAACAGATAAGTTTCTTCTAGTTTCCAAGATGGAGATGACTCAATTGGATGAGTATCATGAAAGATATGAGTCAAGTGATTCCTTCCCATGCCTAGAGTGGATATCCAACTTGAAGAAATATGGATAAAATTATTATTCATTTCCTCCTCCAAAAGTAAGGTAACACCAACTTGTACTTGATCACAATATGCACCAACTAGGTGAGAATCTGAAGGATTTCAAACAATTGTGAATGTACTCTCTCTAACAAACAAATCATAGTATGAGTGTTGCATAGAAGTTGATAGAAAATGAAAATATTATTTCGAAAAAACATCACTCAAATCATAATCTTTCAAAAATGATCTTTCAACTAGAAAGAATCTGATGGGAGAATCTCATTAGGAAACCCCAATCTGATCTGGTTCATATATCATCAGGATCATGAGAACTTGATATAGCCATCGATGAAATCTTAAGTTCCTCAACTTCCTGACAAGTCCCTAAACTTTCAAAAGGTGAATCATCAAATTTTGATGACTTAGTGAGATCAACAAGTGAATATGAACAAATATCATCAAAGGTATCAGTGAATAATCATTAATAGGATGATGGTTTTTAAAGCCAATAATTTGATTAGATTTGGCATCTAACACATGATACTTTTCAAGGATTAAGAACGAGGGAGAATTGACTGGAGGAATTTCTTGAACTGTTATAGATGTAAAATATACCTCTTCACCTGTTAAAGACTACAAATTAAAAAGATCACGAACCAGGGATTCAATCTTTTCATCTTCTGATTGTGAAGCAACATCATCATGTACTTGATTGAAAACAAAATCATTGGGAAAAATATCTAAAGGATTTAGAGAAATGTATGTTGTAGTAGACTCATAAAATAAATCAGGGTACTATGTGTATTTTGTTAAGGATGAAGGAAGATAAAATGAATCACGTGAAGAAACATCAATTCCAACTAAATCAGAACCAAAACTTAGATCCTACATATTAGTATCAGCCTGAGGGATCAAGGTAACAACATGCATGTTGTGCTTCTAAGGGAATCAACTAAACATCCACTATCGCCCAATACAAAACCTTTCTCCTGATAAGGAGGCGAAGGTAAGAACACATCATAGAAAGATGTAAGACAAGTATGATTAGTGTTAGATTCATTAACATGAATATCAAAGGATAACTTACTAATGTGATTATCGTATTGGGCTTGCTCCACTTCAGCAGAGTTTATTTGAGCTTATGAATCAATACATCCTTGCTCCTTTTTAGGCAAAATTTCCTCATTACCTGCTCCATCAACAATAGGGATTTTCATATTAGGACAATAATCAATTTCCTTTGCCAATGAAAATGAAGGGGGATAAGGGAAATGAGGGGATTATAGACATTTTAAGGTCTAAAGTAGGCTTCCTAAGGAACATTATAAAATAATAGTGGAAACAATAAAATAAGATTATATTACATCACCAAATTTTAGAGGGAAAAAAAAAAATTACTTTTCAACTCGTATTTTCAACTTATCTCCCTATGGTTTTACTCAAATTTCAAGTGGGAGAACTCATTGGATGCATAAGGAGTACCAATGTTTCATACTTTTGATGGACCCTACTACACGAAAAATGAGAAATACATGAAAAAACATTATTTCAATCATGCTTTTTGATGTATTTCTCATTTTTCGTGTAGCAGGGTCCATCAAAAGTATGCAACATGGGTATTCCATTAATGAGGAATTAAGTTATGTATCCAACGAGTGCTCCCTCTCGAAATGTAGTAAAAACCGTAGGTAGAATAAGTTGCAAAAATAGTTATATAAATATATATATATATATATATATATCCTAATTATATAATATATATATAATAATATATGATAATAATATATAATAACTATATATATAATATAATAAAAATATCTATATATATATATATATAAATATAATAGTTACTTTTTAAACTCCTAAAATGGTGAATCATACCCCATGGGTTGAAAATCATCTTTGAATCCCATGGTCTTAAAAAATGGAATTGGGTAAACGTTTTATTTTTGAAGACCCATTAGACCTCAAAATTTCTCTAATGGGGGACATTTTCCACCTCTGAATCTGAAGTTTTCTTTGACTTACACATGAAGCAAATGTTGCCATGATGAAATTAGGGAACATAATATTTTAATCTTTTGATTTCTTATTCTCAATATTCATTTTAGATTTAGATTCCCTCTCATAAAGGCTAACTAGATGAGGAAACTCTCTCATTAAACAATATCAATCCTTATCTTTCTTAGGAATTTTATAATGGATGTTCAAAAATCTATTGGAAAAATTTTCCATAGATTCATTCAGTCTCATTCTAAGTTCATTAATTTCCTTAAATAAATCCTCATAATTAGACTTTTGAAAAAAAGGCATAAACTCAATAATGAATTATACAAAATAATGAATAGAAGCATATGGAAAGGTTCTACACCATAGCTTGACATGACCTTGAAAGGTGAAAAAGAAAAGTTTGCAGAGGACATTGTCATGTTGAACATAATGAGCAACACAAAAAAAAGAAAATTAAAAGATATGCTCAAATGCAAAGATTGTTCCTTCACCATCAAACTTATTATGTGACAAGAGATTGAATAACTTCCTAGGGATTGAAATATTCACCATATTAGAAAAGAAACCTGGAATAAGGATATGGGAATGGGCAATTTCAAGATCAAAGACTCAAAACCAGACTCCACAAGGTCAACTTGTCATTTTGTTACACGTCATTTTGTCACCATTAGGAAAATGACCGCAAAAATAGATCTCTCGCTATTCGATAAACCATTCTTAGTAATCCCCTACAAAGTTGGCGCATAAGCCATTATGATAAGCACAAGAATCCTAGATTATATTACTTAAAAACCCTAATTTCAAGCTGTGTCAAACTCTCCCTATGACAAAATTCTGACATAACAAGTTCAATAATTTTCACCTGTGCAGAGTGTCGCACTATTGTCCACTAAAAGTGTGACAACCTTTCTAACTAACTAAAACTAAAAAGTAAATTCTAGAAACCTTGTTGAGTAATATTATCCCAACAACATTAACTTGAGCTCCTACCTATTTGGACCTTGTCCCAATATTGATGGATCTAATCCCACTCAATATGGAACATATTCTCCATTTTTGTGGATCTTATCCCATGGAAAATGGATCTCCAAATTCCTCGCTTCTTCTATAAATATAGTGCTACTCAATGTGGAGGGGGTTTACTTTTGAAGTACCCTTATGTTGTCTAATGGAGATTGAAGGCTTGTTGTGAAAAGGAGGATTGGAGATCTTTGGAGGGAGGCTTATGACATCAAGGCACTTGGTTGTAATCTTCTTGCTCTTTATCATTAATATAAATACTTGTATCTTTCCCATATGCATATGTTAAAAATTTTATTGCAAGGCTCATTGATCTCTTACATGATTCATGATTTAATCTTTGATATATTTTATGCATTGATCTCTTGTTTGGAATATCTTTTTAGGTCTCCTCTTGGAGCATCAAGGGAGAAAGGTTGAAAGCTACAAATATCTATGACGATCATCATCAGACATTTCAGAATAAGTTACGATTTTAAATCCTCTTTACATTTGTGTTTCATTCATAAATTAGGGAATGTTTTCAAGTCTTTATTTGTTTTTTTCTAGGCTTGGTTTTCAAGCCTAGGGAGATTTATCTTGTTCGCAGGCTGAGATTTTCCTATAAAACAAATTGACGACTTGGTTAGGGAACATTTAGTTATTCAATGACTTTATTTTCCTTATGTGGCTGTATGTGGCTTTTAGTACTCTAGTAATTGTATTTTGATTCTTAAAACCTAGTAGTTTTTTACCTTTTGAGAATTTTTTAATTTTTTTTGCATGTCATAGGTGTCACACTTTGCTTTTGAGAAAAGTGCGACAATTGGAAATTGTTGCACCTATCCTATGCTAAAAGTGTGAGAGTTAGAAATTATCACGAAATTTCTTTTGATAACAGTGTGATAATTGACAAAATACCTCATTTTGA
>APFE030764786.1:0-27889 GCA_000404065.3 Pinus taeda
TTTAAACAACTTAAAGTGATCCCCTTCCCTACTCTTATTTAGCCATTTAGTTGGTTTTCAATATTAATTTCTGCCCCAGACAAATATAGTCGTATTTCTTCTGACTGTTAGGTTGACCTAGGTTCTTATTTAACCCTCCTCTAAGATTTGTCTCTTCATCTTGTCCTAAATATGAACCACATTGGCTGGTTCAAAATGTGTCGACCAAATACTCTTTGTGATTTTTTTCGAAATTTCTCATGAATTAACAACCCTTAATCTAATTGCAAATGATCCTCAACTAGCACCTAGATATCTTGCTTCCCAAGAGCAATAAATTTCACATTTTGAGGATATGTTTAGACTGGTAAGAGATGATAATATGCAGGCCTACTAAAGGAGATGGAACACACTGCCACACAGCTTGAAGATTAGAGAACATCACTCCCCTCAAGGGTTCAGAAAGGAACTCAACAGGACACCTATGTATAAGTAATCAATACAAAGGTTGGAGGTCAATTAGATAGGCCTAAAAATCAGTCCACCACTACTCCTAGGAATGCTGGAAGGGAGAAAAAAAGAAGAGGAAAAGAGGCAGTGGGAAGAAGTAGAAAGGAAATCAGGCTTCTATAGACAAGAAGAAGAGACCACAACAGAAACATGGGATGTCAGAGAAGCTACCAGAGCCATGAAGGACATGGACATTGACTAAATTTCTCAGAGGATGAGAAACACTTTCAATAGGGGGTGATGATGAGCCTCATCATTGAGTAATTATATGGGCCTTAATTGTCCTTAATTCACCTCCTAGCTTAGTCAAACCAACTATTCTCACAACTTATTGCATACTTTTGATTATATTTTTTCTATGAGATGAGTCAGAGTTGGATATTTTTCTTTATGGTCTAAAGTGCATGTAATGTAGGAATAAAGGATAAAAGCAAGGAAAAATGCAAGCATAAAGGATAAAAGTAAGGAACTATGGCAAACACCTTGGTCAAAACTCGAATGGGACAAGGGAGAGTAATTATAGGAGTTAAATCCTCCTCATTTACTACCCCTCCATTCGAATATTCCTCCATTGTCAGATTGCAAACAACCATCACTTTGAAGACTAGAAGACAGTCGAGCAAGTGAAAGTGCCAAAAACCAATTTATCAAATGTATAACTAGAGAGGCTTAGGACCTCATTAGGATTCAGACTTCATTTGTAAAAACTTTTTTTTTTTCATGAGCTGCAACAGACTTGTGACAATTTGTTCTGTAATCCAGGGTTTTTATAATAAGAATGATTTTTGTTTAGGCCAACTCTGAGTTAACTCCGAGGGCTGAAGCTCTTGGGTTAGGGCCTGACCCAAGTAGCCAAAGCTCCTCTTTACTGTACATATATATTAGCATAGAGTTCTGTTTTTTTTTTTTTCTTAAGTAGTTTTATGGTTTTCACTGTTTATTTTGTTAGGTAAGTTGCACTTTCATTACAACAATATAGAGTAGATTATTCATGGTTTTCATGTTCATTTGCTTCAGTAGCTGCATTTGTTGTGGTTTACTTCCATTTATTCCTTCTTTTAGTTCATAGGTTAGTTAGAGGAAAAATATCACTATCAGGTTGTGCGCAGGTGTCTGCCTCATCTCCTCCCTCTGGGACCATGACTTGAGGAAGAGACCCTTCAACAAGCCCAAAAACATAGGTTTCTGGTTCTCACATGAGCTATGGATTTTGCTATTTGATGTAGTCATTTGTTCACCTGCACTGGTTTTCTGTCATTTTCCTTTTAAAACCTCCTTGAGCATGTTCTTCATGCATCGCTTCCTCACCGTTTCATCAACAAAAAACCTTGACAATCACCATTTAATCCATTAGTTTTCCCAACTACCACTTACTTTATGTGCTTTAAGTCCCCACCATCGATTTGCCTTGCCTAATTCGACAGTTTTTGCTTCACTTGATCACCAACTAGTTTGGTTGATCTCCACCGTTGATCAGTCCCAACTGATCCAACGGCTCTCACTTCACCTTATTGCCAACTAGCTTGGCCGATCTCCACCATTGATCAACCCTGCCTGATCGAACGGCTATCACACAATCTTGCACAGATTAGTGCATGGCCTTTATCTGCCCAAGAGCACATGAGAAAATTGGTTTTCTCGTGCTACGTGTCACACAGTTAGGCTAATAGCGTGAAATTTCAAAATACAGCTTATAGCTTGAAGGGCACACAAGAAACTAATTACCACCTAAGAAACCCATGCTATCATTTTGCATGTTTCTTTTCCCCGTGATATGATCTCCACCGTCCATCTCTTGACTTCACTCACACAATAAGATCTTAGCCATTCATCGCTCCTGTTAGTCTCGTCCATCCATCTCTTGACTTCATCTCACTGATTAGATCTCAGCTATTCATCTCCTATTAACCTTGTCCTCCCATCTCTTCACTTAATTCCTCACGATACGATCTTCGTCGTTCATCGCTTCATTAACCTTGTTCATCCATTTATTTACTTAAAGACCCGACAATATGATCTCCACCATTCATCGCTTTGTTAACCCTGTTCATCCATTTATTCGCTTAAAGACCTTGCGATACGATCTCTGTTGTTCATCGCTTCATTAACCTTATTCATCCATTTATTTGCTTAAGAACCAGCGATAATATCTTCCCCATCCATCTTCTGCTCATTGATCGATCAATTGATCCCTATGCGCTACTACATCCTTATGTCCACTTTCCATTGATTTCAACCTCCGATTTCCTTTTCTACTTGAACCCCGATTTAGCCTAAGTTTCTTTGTTCCACCTTAGTCTAGTTTAATGTTTTTTTTTTACTTCTACAACTGAGATAGTAGCATTAGATTAGTGTTAATTTAGAAATTCTTCTTAGCATATTTGTTTTGATGGTTAGTTAGGTTATGGTAGGGTTCATGATTTCATGTTGTTTTCTTCAATACTATAGTAGAGTAGCTCTCTCTTAGAATAGGTTTTCTCTCCTTCCATCAAATAATTAAGATTCTTCTGACCCTATAGAAGTTTGTCTTGGAACCCCTAGGGTCTCTTGCTAGACAAACAGTGATAACAAGTAGGCCCTTCACTTCTACTTGTGCATATAGCATTATCACCTTCAAGTTTGTACGAACCCCGGGTTGATAAGTAAAGCTGGTAGCCATGGGAGTTGCAACATTATTTTTGCAATAACTAGGCTCATCATAAGTCATGTTGGCTTTAGAGATCTACCCATGGTCTGTGAACCATGGGATTGTATAAAAAGGGAGTCTTAGAAGAGTCTAAGGCAGCTAAGGAATATGTCTTGGTAGAGTTCTGAGTAAGCTTATGGGTTTGTGAGAGATAAGAGCAAAGAGTCTTAGCGTAGGAAGAGGCTCTACAGTTGAGTGTGCAGAGGCCTAGGGTAGAAGTCTGTAGCTGAGTGTATGTACCCCTGCAGCTGTGTGTGCAGGGTAGACAAAGTATGTACTGGAAATATAGATTATCAATAAAGGAAAGTATTATGCAATTATCTATGTATACATTATTTTACTTCTATTATGAATGTTGTAATTATGTTATGTAGAATATTGGAGTATGAGTTAATGTTATATTGATGCATGAATCTATGTATTTTACTTTGTCATATGAATGCAAGTAGGAATATCTATTTACGCAAAGATAATCGTAATTCATGTTAAAGTAACCAATACTTAAGCAAATCTGAGTAGATACAAAAGTAAGAGTAATTATGGAGGCGCGCAAGTGCCTGATCTACCTATTTAGGGTCTGCGAAGGATGATCGAAGACTTTCAAGGTGGCTTTGAGGATGAATAAGAGAAGTACTTTGATATGCCCCAAAGGGCTTATCAGTTTGCGTGAAGGAAGGTTAGGGAAAATAACCAACATCACAATCATCTAAGGGTGTGGAAAGTTGGTTCCTGCATCCCCCCATACTACTTCGGGTGAGTCTTCAATCCATGCTCCATAGATTGATGCCAAAAGGGCGATTAGTGTAGGGATTTGCTTGGCTACTTAAAGCTGAACTTGGGTCAGGGCCCATCAAGCTAGCAAATGGTTATGTTGCCAGAGTCAAGATTTGCATAATGAGATGTGCGATGTCGCATCATTGGAATTCAACTATGGAGGAGATTAAAGATTGGTTGGATAGAAAGATCCATGAATTCACAGTGCAAGGAAACAGAAATTAGTGACTGACAAAAGAATGGTGGTTGGGTAGATAAATGTACACAGAGACAGATGAAATATTCCTTTGTTCCTTCCTAGTTGAATTATACGAGTGGATCGCGAAGTTGGAAGACAACCAAGGAAGGTGGAGGCTTGATAGTCTGATTGTTTGGACCCCAGAGTTAGTACAGAAATTGGAAGCCTCTGAAGATAATATCACGTGTTGTCAATCATTGGATTGATTGTATCATAAGATGGTTTGTGACAGAGTTTGCAATCAATACTTTAGTTAGTTATAGCAAAGCAGAGCGTTGCTTCTTCAAAGGGCCGCAAGGTAAGTATTTAAGATAATTAAATACTTAGATTAAGATTCTATTGTGTGAAAAGCAGGTTATGCAGTTGCCTCGATGTTTGGGGCTACGTAAAGTGGGAGAAATTTTAGAGATGGAGGGAGAAAAGGCCCTAAATATAGCCCGTTGATTGGCCTCCTTTGAGTGATGACAAGTAGCATGGTCATCTCCACTGAGTGCTATTCAATTGATAAGATAGGGATTCCTGCAAATACCTACACCACCTCCATCCTCACCTCCCCTTATTACCCCCTCACCCACACCACCGCCACCTCCACCACCATTCAACATGGTGAAATCCATATAGCTACCTATGTTCAAGGGTGTAGGAAATGAAGATCCGGACTAGTTTTGGTTCGTCGCAAAGGTTGTGTGGGAAGCTCAGGGTACCACAGATGATCAAATGAAGAAAGATACATTGGTTAGTGCTTTGTAGGACCACGCACTAACTTGGTATATTAAGTACTGCACTAATAATATGACATCCGTGTTGGAAGATATCTAGACTATGTTGAATAAGGAATTTAGTATACCTAATTCTAAGGCGCAATCCATTGTGGGATTCAAGGAGATCATGATGAAGCCTAGAGATATGCCCTAGTATTTCGATCAAAGATTGAAGTGGACAATCCGTGAAGCCAACATGAATCTAGCTGATAGGCAGCACCGCGAATGGTTTGTGGCCTTACTCCTGCCTCATCTAAGGGTTGTGCTATCACAACAGAAGATCAGGACCCAGGTGGAAGCTCTGGAAATCGTGATGAGATTGTAGAAGACACCAATGCAGCATGCTAATCTGGGGGTTCAAAAAATTCATGCATAGTTATAGAACATTTGCCTTGAAATGCAAAGTCTGAAGAAAGACCGAATAGCTTAGCCAGAGGCATGCGAAGAAGTGTGGTGCCTAAAGTGAAAAAGCTAGGGAAATGATAAAGATCACTGTCTAGTTTTTGCAAATTATGTTGCATCAGGGGGACAAATGCCTCTGAGGCCAGAAGCTGTAGCAGGGCCAAGTGCAAGGCTTGCACTATGATGTGCTATTTGTCAAGTAGCTAGGAAGCATACGATAGACAATTGCCATTTACTGCAGAAATTCATATAGACATCGCAATAGCTCTTCTACAACTTTTGTCAATATGTGGGTCATGATGAGAGCAATTGCTAGAGTTATGAATTAATGATGGATAGGACACCTGCATACAGGGTGAAGGATGAAACATGGCCTCTAGACCAAGGCAATGGAGGAACACAAGGCAAGTATTAGGGGTGTGACCGAGGCCGAGGTGGAGGAGGACCTGGTAGAGGTTGAGGGCAGATTATTTGTTACAATTGTGGAGGACCAGGACACTACACGTGAGACTTCCCAAATACAACACAGCTGTAATGCCTCTATTGTACTCAATTTGACCATGCAATAGATGATTGCTCTATATTTTTAGCTAAGATACGTGAGAAGGGGGCACAGCCTCAACAACCGACTCAAAACCTGCAAATCATGAGGGTTGAGCCTTGTGAGGAAGACCCCAAGGTAAATATTGTGCTGCGAAGTGGAGTGACGACTGGTGAGGATAAGGGGAAGCAGCTTGAAGAAAGTGAGTGGCTCCGAAAAGGAGACTGGGTTTGATCTAGAACGTGCAAAAGAAACATTTCTAAAAGTGAAGAAAAGTTTTGCTGAAGCCTCTACCTCAAGAAGACAAGAGAAGCAGATTGAAGAAATGGACCCATCCATGATTACCACGTTCTTGGATGCCTGCATGAAACTACTATGCGATAGCAAGGATATAAAGGGACTACAAGAGTTGATCAATAGGTGCACTGGAAAGGAAACCACTACTGATGGACCACTCATAGTTAGAAAGCTTGGTAAGCATAAGGCAAGAACTGGACGTGATATGAGACTCACCGTGTAGATAGGAGAATACGAAATGCAGCAAGTTATCTTGGGCCTAGGGTCCAATGTGAAATTTTTTCCTAAATAGACATGGGAAAGAACGGGGAGACCTGTGCTACAGTGATCTCTGATCTAGTTAAGGATGGAAAATCAATAGAAAATCATCCCAATGGGGAGGCTACAGGGTAAAATAGTTGATATCGAAGGCGCGAGCGCACTAGGTGATTTTGAAGTGATAAAAATTGTGGATGATAGCAATCCCTACCCCGTGCTCCTTGGCATAGATTGGGCCACTGACATGAATGGGGTAATCAATATGAAGAAGAAAAATATGATATTTGAGAAGAAATCGATCTGCGTAGTAGTGCCACTGGACCCTACTGAAGGACTGTGTTATACTGAACCAGTCCGCGATTATGAAAGTGATCATGATTTGGACAATATTTACAAAATAACAGCATGGGATCAGGATTGGGTAAATCCGACAGCAGATAGATGCATTTCATGTGACCGCGAGAGCTCCTGCACATCAAATTCAGATGAAGAACTAAAACACTAGTAGAATCAACTGCATGAAGTATCTACGTTGTGTTGTAATATGATTCCTAAGTCGTTGCACTGTGTATCATCAGAAGTAAGAAATATGCCTTACTATGATGGGTCAACTGATGTTGATCAATTTAGAGAAGCACCACTTCCAGGCATTAGATTGGGCATTACGTGATACGACTGCAAGATGGTGGGGTACACATAAAGGTAGTTTTGATTATTGGCGCGAATATAGGAGGATGATGAGGGTACACTTTGTTCATCTGAAGGTGTGATTAATAGAAAAGTATGATGGAAGAAATGATCTATGCAACCATTTGGCCAAATAGACTAAAGTGTATGGAGTGAAGTCTCAATTGGAATGGGTCCACATATTTTGTCATAACTTGGATGTTATACCAATGAATTGGTACTTAGAGACAAAACCCTGTCATGGAACCGAAGAATGGGATGTTTTGCGCCAAGGATTTTTGATGACATTCAGTTTTGAGGATGGATTTGAGTCTATCGATGAAGCGTTGCAAGAGTTTAAGATAACAATTTTTAGGATACCACTGGATCCTCTAGATTTGATTCAACCTGATTGGACTACCCAGCTGAGCCACGCGCTGGAGTGCTACAATGTAACAGCAGAAGAAGAATATGAAGACCCGAGGAAGATTAATATTCCAGAGACTAAAGGACAACGTGAAGTTGAAGGACCGTAGCTAGAGAACCCATACATAATTGAACCGCTCAAAACAAGATAGGTGAACATTGGCATGGAGGTAGAGCTGAATTTTGCAAATATTGGGGACTACTGAGATGACACGAAAATAGATAAGGTCGCCGAACTACTCCATGAATATCAAGATCTGTTTCCCATGAAGATTTCAAATCTGAAAGGGATAATAGGGGACTTGGGTGTCATGAAGATCACCCTAAAACTGGACGCAAAACCTATGAAGCAAAGACCTTACCACCTCAATCCAAAGTACAAAGAAAGGGTCCACTTAGAGTTAGACAAGATGCTCGCCACAGGTATTATTGAATCGATGGAAGAATCTGATTGGGTGAGCCCAATAATGGTTTAGGAAAAGAAGCAAAGGGAGGAAATAAGGATATGCAAAGATCTAAGGAAGTTGAATGATGCCTGCGTGCATGATCCCTTCCCAACTTCGTTCACCGATGAGGTCTTGGATAATGTTGGTGGCAAAGAAGCATATTTGTTCACTGACAGGTTCTCTGGGTACCATCATATCAAGATCATGCCGGAGGATAGAATTAAGATGACCTTTGTGAATGAGTGGGGATGCTTCTAGTATACGGTGATGCCTTTTGGGCTGAAGAATGCGCCGGTGATCTTTTCATGTGTAGTCATTGCGAAGTTCAAGGATTTCATTCACAAATTTCTGGAAGTATAATTTGACGATTGGATAGTGTTTGGATCGGTAAAGCACCATGTGGCAAGTCTGTGCTTGATGCCAGATACATCCTGGAGGTACCAGATCATGCTCAATCTAAAGAAATGTTTGTTCTATGTTCCTTTTGGGATCTTGCTGGGTCATGTGGTATGCAATAGATAAGGCTTGATGGTAGACCCTGTGAAGATCACAGTGATAATTAATTTAGAGGTGCCAAGGAGTGTGAAACAGTTGCACACAATGTTGGGGCACATAGGATACTATACGAAATTCATCAAGAGCTATGCTCAGATCACCGCACCAATGGAAAAACTGTTAAAGAAGGATGCTACATTCTGTTGGAATGAAGAATGCCAGAAGAGCTTAGATGTGTTAAAGGATAAAATGGTCACTGCACCGATCCTAGTCTTCCAGGATTGGAAGAAGGAATTTCATGTGCATGTGGATGCGTCATGTATTATGCTGGGAGCAGTACTGACACAGGTTGATGAAGGGGACTTGGATCACCCTATAGCGTTCACAGGTAGGAAGTTGTCCAAAGCTAAGAAAAATTATTCCACGACAGAGCATAAAGGAATAACTATGGTGTACACACTCCAGAAGTTTAGGAATTATTTGTTGGGCGAACATTTTAAGCTGTATACAGACCATTCTGCACTGAAATACTTGGTCAACAAGCTTGTTTCGGGGGGGATATGTAGTTGCTTGTTTTTGTTTCAAGAGTATGATTTTGAAGTTATTATGAAACCAGGATGATTGAATGCAAGACCAGATCACCTCTCACACATTGAAATTGACGAAGATCCTACTAATTTGGAGGAATGACTACCTGATGCATAGCTCTTTGCAGTGTGCATCACAGACAACCACTTGAGGATATTATACACTTCCCAACGATACATATGGCTCTGGAAGGATATACAGGCCAATAGAAGAAGGAACTACTGGTGCGTGCTGTAGACTTTTCTATCATTGTAGGGAACTTGTACAAAATGAAATCAAATGAAATATTGCGTCGTTATGTGCAGAGCTGTGGGAGGTCACTATGTAAGAAAAGCAACAATGCAGAAGATTCTACGCGTTGGGCTATGGTGGCCGACCTTGCATAAGGATTCACAAGCGTATTGTAGGGCATGTGATGCATGCCAAAGGATTGGCAGACCCTCATGTAGGGATGAGCTACCGCTAAATCTACAGATATTGCTACAGCCCTTTGAGAAGTGGGCGATTGACTTTGTAGGACCAATTCATCCTCCAAGGAAGAAGATAGGTATGCGGTACATCATCACTGCAACTAAGCACTTAACCAGATGGGTGGAGGCACAACTTGTGAAGGGCTTTACAAGCATGACAATAGCAAAATTTATCTTTGAGTGAGTACTAACAAGTTTTGGTTGTCCAAAAATTTTAATGAGCGATCATGGTACACACTTTCTTAATGAGATGATTAGCACGATGATGGAGGAATTTCAGGTTTACCATCAGAAGAGCATGCCATATCATCTGCAAAATAATGGGACAATGGAAGCATTTAATAAAATATTGGAGAGCATGCTAAAAAATGTTTTCAATGCTCAAAGAAACGACTGGGATGTTCGCATACCTGTGGTGCTATGGGCTTATAGAATGACTTGCAAGAAGCTTACTGGACAAATGCCATTCAGACTAGTTTATGGCATGGAAGCTATGATGCCGATGGAGTACATTTTACCTAGTTTGTGAATAGCAACATTCATAGGAATGGTGGATCGCGGAGCCCTGGAAGAGAGGCTCACTCAGCTAACAGAGCTTAAGGATGATATATTTCTAGTGAGATTCCATCAACAAGTTCAAAAGGAGTGCGAAAAGGCATGGAACGATTGGCACATCAAACAACACACCTTCAAGGTAAATGATTTAGTTCTATTATATGACAGCAAGTTTGATAAATTTCTTGGAAATTTTCGGATGCATTGGTTGGGCACATATTTCATCAAGGATATTATCGATGGTGGAGCAGTTCACTTGGTAAAGTTGAATGGAGAACCATTCCTAGGGGGAGTGAATGTTAGACGATTGAAGCCATACACTGGTGATCCAGCTAGATGACTACATTATGGAAGAACACTCTTAGCACTCTAGGGAGCTGAAAGGAGGCACGGGACTATAAACTACACTGCATGGGTTGGGGAGCTACATGATTGGGGAACTGTGTAGAATGAAGGAATGTCACAGTGTCAATAGAAATGCATGGGGAGTTGCACTATCTAGGAAGGGACCACGCAGGGCAGCCAGAAAGTGACTGTTATGGTCACTGTTCATGACTTGATAGTGGGAAAATGGATAAATGGAGCGAGGGGGCAGCATTTAATTCGAAATTTAAGGGAAAGATCTGTGAAAATATTATGCCAATCCAGCATTTATGAATGAATTTTGGGGGGAACGATCGGATTTGAATTCGAATATGCCTATAAATTACAGGTGGCTGCCCAGCGAAAAACACTTGGCATTTTGAGAATTGAGGTGTTGAGCTCTCAGGCACGTATGAACCATGAGTACTTGGAAGCTTTGATAGCAAGTTCAACATTTGAGAGGTTGCCAAAGGAAATTCAAGATTTTTTTGTCTAGTATCATGTCAGTGCTTGTAGAAACCGCGATCGTTGGAGAAGTAATGGCAGCTGAGGGAACTACCCTAGAAGTAGCAATGGCAGCGGAAGGAGCTACCCCGGAGGTTGCGAGCATTGAAGTACCAGTAGAAGTGCCTAAATCACTGAGGTCACCAAGATTGAGGCCTACACAGACCAAAGAGGGTACAAAAGCAAAGAAAGATAAGTAGAAAGCACCACAGCGAGTGTGTACATCACCCAGAAAGCACCCACAAAAGGAAAATCCCACTGTGCAGGAGAAGGGCAAGCTTATTGACCTAGAGCCTCAAGAGGATTTTGAAGAAGTCCATATGGATAAGGAAGACACTAACATGAGGGCTGAAGACATTAACATTGAGGGGTCCAACCCTATCTCTACACTACCCAAGTACATTCCTCCGCACAAAGGCAAGACAAAGGTTTCAAAGGACATTGATGAAAGCAAGGTCACACTGCATACACCCTTGCTACTAGACAAATTTGTCTTTGAGGAACCACACCTAGGCCACGTCCCCCATTTAAAATTGGAGGATTGGGATTTGGACGATACGAAGTGCTTTCCACCCTTAGCGATAGATCAACTCATGCACCATGTCTTCTATCAAGACTCTGGCATGACCGCGCTGGAGCTAAGAAAGTGGGAAAAAGGGGTGGATAAGGCTAGTCCATTAAACATGTTGTGGGTACTGCATTACAACTGCACACCCATAACCATGATAGTAATCAAGCAGTTATTGTTCTTGGTGCACGATGGGTGCCTGTGGCTAGAGGAGCCGATACCGATCACTAACATGCTAATCCATAGGATCACTCGGGTGCCGCACACAGGAGAAAATATAGCCATGGCGTTTGGCAGAAAGACGGGTGAGCATGACCTCACTGAAGCAATGAAGGATAAATTTAATCTTGCTAAGAATCTGCATGGCTACTCCATCACTAGCATAACCAACCCCACGGTCAAGGTAGTCGCTCAGATCCTGACAAGAAAGATTATGAGGAAGTGTCACACAAATGAAGTGTCGGTGCCAGTAGTGTCACTAGCAACCTAGTGCGCAGAAGTTCAACTAGGTGTGCTACCTCTACAGCGAGTTCCTCATGAACTATAGAGAGGTGCAGGATCAAATAAAAAGGTTTCACTACGCATGGCTGCTATTGTCCATAGTTTTGGTCACATTGCAGTTACCAAAGGATAGTCAGTTTCCTCCGGTCACGTAGGACCTATTAGAAGCAGGGAAGTTCACTTCACTCTGGGCTACAAAGGACCCCCAAAGGGTCAAGGACAACAACATATTTTGGATCTTGATTGAGATGAGTATCCACATGGCCATCAAGCGCAAGCTGCAGTTGTTGCCGACAATTTTTATCAACTGACAGAGTATGTGGAGTTCAAGGCATACTTCCACCATGTCTCCATGCATGCACAGAAGGATCCTAAACAAAAGTGGTAAGACCTTCCATACCTAGCCATAGACAATGTGATCACAGTGGTCCTTGACCGTTGGCCGATAGATTGGTGCATAGCTTCAGACCTAATAGTTGGGTCTAGAAAGTCTGCAGTGAAGTGAAAAAAGGAAGAGGTCAGACTGAAGATGGAACGATTGGCTAAGAAAAGGAAGAAGGAGGCCAAGGATAAAAGCAAGGTGGAGTGCACTTCCATAAAGCAAACAAGTGGATAGGAATAAGAGGAGGAGCATGGCTCTGACACGAGTTAGAAGTCACCTTCTTCGGAGACAGAGGAGGAAGAATAACAATCAAAGTAGGGAGGAGCAGACCTGGAGAACACTCTGTTCTGGATTAAGCACACCAGGGAATAGGAGAAAGTAGGGCCGTGAAAGAAGTCCAAGGCCAGTAAGACTTCCCTCAACCCAATCACCTTAACTGAAGGTGATTTGAACGACATTGGGGATGCGGTAAGGGATGCGACCGCAAAACTGATATAGTAGTTTGAGCAATAGTAGAAGTAGGCCTTGAGCATAATTAGATGGGTCTACGTGAGTTGTAGATCTAGGTGTCGCAGGTACAGACTAGTGTGGGATGGAGCAGCGTGACGTCAACTAGTTTCGTGCTTGGCACCTTAGAAGCAGCAGGAATGGTGCGCACACTAGATCCCCAGGAAATAGCATTTTCGGTGATCCAAATGGATCCAAGAACACTCTCTAAGTCTTTAAAACTTGAAAAATCATGCCAAAGACCAAAGAAAACTACATGAGAAAACCTTTCAGAATGGCGGGAAAACACTATCGAGAGGTAAGAACCAAAGAAAACACATGAAAATGATGAAAAAATAGAGTATCAAAGGCAGAACAAATGAATGCACAGTAGCCATCAGATTAGGCTGACCAACAGTCCAGATCTAATCAGCAATCGCAATCGGCACAAGTAGACAGCCGACATCAATGCTGACTACATACCACTTGCGACGGTGACCAGCAGAATTAACTAGGACCATCGATCAAGCACGCAGATCAACGGCCCATGTTGCATCACATGATCACTATCGGTGATTACAAAGAGCCCTTGCAATGGCTCGGGGCATGAGCGATACGCGATTGTGATCAATCGCATCGCAATATCTCAATCGGGGCTACACAGAGAAGTGGGGCATATACACATACACATCTGTGACCCAATGAGCTGGACTTGAAAGGGTTCATGAAGTGAAATGTATATTGTTTCAAGTCCAAATAAAAAGCCATTTCTAATGCATTTTCATAGTTTTGATGTAATTCAAAAATACAAAGGGGAACCTTGGAGCAAGGCCGAAGCGACTTGTGATAGTGATTGAGGACAGACCTGATAGGGGAATAAACCATATTTAAGGCCTTTTTGAAGTCTGAATTGAATTGTACTTTGGCAGAATTTCATAGTCGTGAATACATTTTCCTATGGAAAACAAAAGAGGACCGCATTTGGGATTCTAAAGGATTTCAAGGGATTGAGGCACTCTTACATCGCAGAATAGGTGGCCACATTCCCTTTGGGCGTTATGCAATGATTGTGTAATGCTGGAAGATGGATTCGAGCGAACAAAGGCCTGGGAGATAGAAAGCCGAGAAGGAGAGACATAGCGAAACAAAGAGCAAACAAGACAGGTAGTATTTTCGGCAAATGCCGAGACAGAGTTGGGAAAGAGACAGAGAGCATTGAGGGAGTCTGTGTACTTAGATAGGCTTGAGAGGTTCAAGCAAAGCTCTTGTTATTGCATCTATTGTGTATTGAGTCTCAAATTGAGCTCATACTATTGTAAAAACTCTGCTTGAAGACATAGTAGAGAGACCACCACTGAAGTTTGGACCAAGAGATGTAGCCTAGGAGTATTGGGTGAACTCCTCATTAAATTTGTTGTGTTATGTGTTGTCTATTATGTTTTGTTTACTACTTCGTTGTCTATGTATTTCGTAATCTTATGAATCCATTGCATAAAATAACATAAACAAATCCATGAAAATGAGTCTATAATACCTTATTATTTGTCTTAGATCTCATTTCAGATCAAGTGGTATTAGAGCTTTAGGTTTACTAAGATTAGACAAGCTTGTGCTGGATTGGTGAATGATAACTAGGTCAAAGCTCAAATTTGGAGAAGGAGAATTGGTTGAAACTAACCCAGAAATTGGTAGAGTCTATTGTAGGACGAAAATGGCATAAGAATCCCTTTGAATCAGACTCTCAGTTCATGGACAGTTTCATGACCATGAGAGCCATGGTAGAAGAAATGTATAGAGAATTTAAGAAAGGTCAAAGTGAAGATTCTTCAACCTCCAAATAAGACAAAGGAACCGAAGAATCACTTCTAGATGGCCATTCTGAACACAAAGGGAAAGGAAAAGAGGCTCCTCTATCCACACCTCCTGATAGCCCTAAAAATAAAAAGAAGAAAACATATTTGATTAAATTAGATGTTAAATTTGATTTGCCAATATATGATGGAGAATTAAATGCAGAGAAGCTAGATAACTGAATTACACAAATTGATGTGTATTGCAAAGTGTAGAATATTGATTCAGACAGGAGTAAAATTTAGCTGGCCAACCTACACCTTGGAGGAACTCCCTTGGTATGGTGGGAAGGCAAGACACAAGCTAACTTGAAGAAGCATGGTAAAACTCTTTCTGTTTGGAGTGAATTTGTTTCTGCAATCAAAAAACAATTCTATCGACTAGCTTATATGCAGCAAGCTATGATGAGTTGGAAAACTCTTCGCCAATTAAAAGGGCAAAGTGTACAAAGCTACAACCAAGAATTTAAAAAAAAAAAATTAATTCTAGGCATTTCTTTAGACTCACCTGAAACTTTGCTGAAGTATATAGGTGGTCTACACAGCTATTTGAGTTACACCATTCTCATGTTTAACCCTACTATCATAGACGAGGTATCTGTTCAGGCTACCCATCTAGAGGCTAGAGGAAAGAATGTGAACCCAGAGATTGGGGGATCATCAAAACCCATTGCAAGCAAGAACAAGGAAAAGAGGAAGCAAAAATGGAAAGAGAGGAAGGCAAATGTTGTACAAAAGGACAAACCTTCATGCACTCACTGCAAGAAGGATGGACATGATGATGAACATTGCTAGTCTTTGCATCCAGAGCTAAAACCCAAGAAGTTCGATGGCAAGAAGAAGAAGACTGTTGCTGCTATACAGAAATATTTAGGGCCAGACTTAGGTGATGAAACAACAATCGCAACCACAGGTATTAAAGGTAAAATTTCTGAAGCATCTACTAGTAATTCTACCCAAACTATTGATAGTGAAGAAAATAAGAGGAAAAGACATAAGCTTTTTCATATTAGAGTTATTTCCAAGCATCAAAATATTGATACTCTGTTTGATAGTGGCTCACAAGTAAACTTAATTTCTGAAGCAATTGTAAAGAAATTGGGACTACTAACCACACCTCACAAGAAGCCATATCCATTAGGTTGGGTATGTGATAAAGAAAAGCTACAAGTGACTAGACAATGTAAACTTACGCTTTCCTTTGGGTTATCATTTGTAGATGAGGTTGAGTTAGATATCATTCCCTTGAATATATGTGGAATTGTTTTAGGAAGTTCTTACTTGTATGATAGAAAAGAAATTTTCTGTAGAGCTAAAAATAAGTATCAACTCATTAAAGATGCAATTGAATATATTGTAAGAGCTCATAAACTCAAGAACAAGTATACTCTCATAAACTCAAGGCAGATGAAAAGAATTGTAAATTCATGGAAGCAACTTTTACTGATGGTTGTAAAGGAAAAGAAACCTGATAAAATAAATGTATTTGAAGGTTTTGATGCTAAACAACAGGGTGATTTAGAAAAAGTTGTTTCAGAATATGATATCCTATTTCAAGAACCTAAAGGTCTGCCACCCAAAAGGGAAATTGTACATGATATTAATTTGCAACAAGATGCTCCATTGCCTAAAATCGGAATGTACAAGCTATCCGCTTTAGAGAATGCAGAAATCAAGAAGTAGGTATAGGAGCTACTCAAGAAAGGGTTTATAAGACCAAGCACATCACCATGCAAATCTCCAATCATGTTGGTGAAGAAGAAAGATGGTTCGTCGAGGATGTGCATTAATTACCGAGCACTGAATAAAATAACGATCAAGAATCGTGATCCCCTTCCTCACATTGATGATATATTGGATCAGTTGAAGGAAGCTTTTTACTTTTCCAAGTTGAACTTGTGTAGTGGTTACCATCAAGTCAGAGTAGCAGAGCAAGATGCATGGAAGACTACTTTCAAAACAAAGCAAGGGTTGTATGAATGGCTAGTTATGCCTTTTGGCTTAACTAATGCTCCTGCCACTTTAATGAGAGTTATTATTAATGTACTCAGGCCTTTTATTAATGATTTTGTAATTGTATATTTGGATGACATTTTTTTTTTTTCAGTAAAACATGGGAAGAACATTTGAAGCTTGTAAAGTTGACTCTAGATGTTTTGAAAAAAGAAAATCTCTATGTTAAATTATCAAAATGTGAATTTGGTAAAAAATCTTTGAATTATTTGGGTCATATTGTAGGGGGTGGTGAATTGAATATAGATCCCTCTAAGGTTGTAGTCATTGTAAATTGGCCTAAACCTAAGTTTTCTATAGAAGTTAGAACCTTCTTAGGAGAAGCACAATATTGGAGAAAGTTTGTTGCTAACTTTTCCTTAATTGCAGCTCCCTTACATGCTTTGACAGAATTGAATAAGGTGTTTCAGTGGGGAGGCAAACAACAAAAAGCCTTCGACACCTTGAAAGAAAAAATTAGTACAACACCAGTACTAGCATTGCCAAATCTTCAACAACCATTTTGAGATCGAAACAGATGCCAGTGACTATGCCATGGGAGCAGTGTTGATGCAACATGGTAAACCCATATGCTACCATTCTGAGACTTTTAATTCTGCGGTAATTAATTATCCTACATATGATAAAGAATTGTATGCATTAGTCTAGAGTGTGAAGAAGTGGAAACATTACTTAATGGGAAAAGAAACAATAATACATACTGATCATCAGCCACTTCAGTACTTACACTCACAAACTAAATTGTAGCAATCAAGACACTATAGGTGGATGGGTTTCCTACAGTTGTTTCATTTAGTCATCAGATATAAAAAGGGAATACATAATAAAGTTGTAGATACGTTGTCCAGACCAATCATAAATGCATCTACTATACTTAAGCATAACACAGTAATGCATGAAAGCTACATTGAACAATATGCTCAAGATATAGACTTTAAAGATGTATATGCAGCTTTAAGTAATGGAAAAGAGGTAAAGAATTAGATTACTATGTTAAGGACCAATTCTTATATCATTTAGGAAAGCTATGCATTCCACAAACAGAAAGAGTTAATATAATTAGGGAGGCACATACTTCCCTGATATCAGGTCATTTTGGTGTAAGTAAAACAATTGCACAGCTGCAAAGATACTGGTATTGGCCAAGAATGCATGAAACCGTTTCTAGATATGTAAGAGGGTGTACCATGTGTGCTAAAAGTAAGCCTAGCAATAGAAAACTAGGCTTATACACTCCAATACCAATCCCTTCCCATCCTTGGGAAAGTGTTTCCATGGACTTTGTTGGGGGATTGCCAAAATGTAGAAAGGGACATGACTATTTATATGTTATTGTGAACCAGTTCAGCAAAATGTGTATTTTAATACCTTGTAATAAGCAAATTACCACTGAAAAAACAACGAAGTTGTTCTTTCAGCATGTCTAGGTGCATTTTGGGTTACCCACTTCCATAGTATCTGATCAAGACTCCCGATTTGTTGGGAAGTTTTGGTCAAGTCTGTGGGAATTAATGGACACTAGACTGAAGAAGAGAACAACCTTTCATCCACAAACAGATGGCCAAACAGAGTTAGTCAATAGGACAGTGATCCAGTTGCTCAGGGGTTATTGTAGCAAGCATCCCAAGCTTTGGGATGAACATTTATGTTATGTGCAGCATGCTTACAACCATGCTAAACATTCTTCTACACATAGATCTCCTTTTGAGACCTGTTTTGGTTTTATACCAAGGTCTCCCTTGGATTTTGTCTTTGAAAAAGACGTAGCAGTTGCTGGACATAGTGTTGTGGACAAAGCAACCAGATTCATTGAACAGATCCAAGAAATACACCAGGCAGTGCAGGTGTTAACACTCAGGTTGTCCCTAAGCTCCTGGAAGGGATACAGTCGAGGTAACCACAAACCAATCTTTGGATTACGGGTTCTAGCCCACCTGTAATTAGAGAGGGCTCTCTCTTAATGATTTTAGATTTGTTGATGATGATTTTAGGCTAGTTATTGGGTTCAAGGGGTTTTGTTTGTGTTTGGGTGGAAGGAGGTTGCTTTCAAGTAGAGAGGTAATGCGTGGTGTGACAAGTTTCAAACCATTGGGCATGGAGTCATGGAGTAAGACTGTTTGTGCGTTTTCTTGGTCACGAGAGGAAAAAGGGGCAAGGTAGCTACTCATGAAACAATACTCGAGCTAAATGAAGATGGATTGCAGGCTAAGAAATGAGAGGCAACAAAGAATCTCTCAATCAGGTTAGCAGGGGGAATATGAACGAGCCCTACCTAGGAGCAGCTAAGAATTCCCATATAACAGTCATTCATATGTGAAATAGAGCAAATATGAGCCATAAGGAATCCATATTTATGCCTAAATCAAGAGGAAAACATTAAGAAGCCAGAGAAACTGAGCATAGAGTGCAAGCAAATTCTAAGCCAAACTTTTGTTCTGTGAATTGAGCATATGTGAAATTGAAATAACAGAGGTAAGGAACACTTATTGATTCAGAAAGCAGCACAAGATTTCCCTCATTCACTCTTCAGAGACATTAACAATACATCAAACAGTCCATTCTCCAAGTTTTCAGCAATCTTTGATTAAGTAAAACATATCAGATACAAAGTGAGTCTCTCTTGGAGTGCTTCTTGACTTTGAGCAATCTCTTTTAATGCCATCTACTTTGAAAATAAAGACTTCCGCTGACCCTGATGACTAATACAATTTTCCGCAACACTGATACTCTTTAACTGGTCAATTCGCTTCTTTCTGCTTCTTTCGGGCAAAAATAACTGCTGCAGACCTACGCTAGACTAAGGCTTTCCATTTTGGCCATTTTTTATTAGTGCTATTCGTGCATCGAAAATTGCCCCTGATTTTCATTCCGGGCTTCCTAAGCAGCGATTTCACACTTTGTGCCCTTTTTTGGTGGGTGACGTCAACATGACATCAGCGATGGGACTCAGTACGGCGGGTGACATGGTAGGGTGATGTGGCAGGGTGACATGGCACTTACGTCACGCAGGGGGAAATGGTATTTGATTTCATGGCGCACCGCTTTTGTGCACAAGCGGTTTGGGAGGAGGGGACTCCACCACAGTCGAGAGAGTGATGTGTGGCGGGAGTACGACATGAAAACTTTAGGAAAGTGGGTTCTTATGAGGGGAAAAGGGAAAATATGAGATCGGAGGGAAGTATTTATGCCTTGGCAGGAGTCCAAAGGCATTGGAAGATGGTTTGTTGAGACAAAAGGAGGGTTCTTACTAAGTTTCAGGCAAACTTAGTAATTCCCAAGGGATAATTTATGGTTATTTTTCAACCAGGAGGAAGGAATAAGTATATAGGAGAGTTTTTAACATAGTTTTAGTAGGGGAAGGGGATATAGATAGGGAGTTACATGATAAAGTTAGCAGTTAATATGAATTATGACAAGAAAGCGCTAAGTGTATAACTCTTAGGCTATAAAGGGGAAATAGGACTTGTAGAGGAAGTATGAACATTCCTTGAGTAAAGCAGATCTTTACCAAGGCAATGGATATGAAAAATGATGGGACTAAGAGTTATCAAGCAGATCTTGACCTCTTTAGGGGAAGTTAGTGAGTGATTGAGGAAAGAGGAAGAAGGGGAAGTTAGACATGCCTTGTTTGACCTGATCAAAATGAAAAAGTGCCTCAAAACTATGATCTGGATAAATATAACACTTGAAAACATGAAATGGATCACATAGCTTGATTTCTGCAACCACAAAACTACTTACCCAGCCTACTTACCTAACATTTTTTCTTCTTTTGGTTTGGGTGCACTTGAACTAACAAACCCAGATTTTCAACTTTTTTTACTGTCCTCCTATCTACATCTACACTTATTTCATCCAGGGGCTCAGATTAGGCTGTTGAGCACCCTTGCTTCTCTACCTATCTAAGAATCTGCCAAGATTAAGTTGTTTGGACAGATAATGATTCTCTATATTCTACAACAGGAACTGAAACCTAGGGAGACCAAGATTAAGCTGTTTGGATCTCCCTTTAACTGAAAATTCTTCAAAAATGGAATAACTCATCAAAAATGGAATACAGCCATGGCACTCAGGCTAACACACTCTCATGGCATCCTTCCTTGGCCTTTTTTAGCAAATATGGAGCATTGTAGTATGCACAGTACGACATATTTGGCATGTAAAAATGTTGATCATGAAAGATGAATAACTTGCTGCAAGAGGAGGCTAACAGCAGGAACAGCTGGAAAGGAGTCAAGCTAAGTACAAGGCAAGGCATGATAAACATCAAGTGGAGCACAACTTCCAACTTGGTGATCAAGTCTGGCTATATATCAGCAAGGGCAGAATACAAGGTGAAGGAAATAAGCTGAAGCCAATAAGGTATGGGCCTTTTGAGGTACTTGAGAAAATTGGTGAGGACACTTTCCACCTTGATCTGCTAGCATACATGCACATCTATTCAGTGGTAAATGCAGAAAACTTAAGAGTGTTTGAACCTTCATTAATTGAAGATCCCGAAGAGAAAATTTAATTACCTTCTGTTGATGATCTATTACCTGAACACCTCAATGAGCTGTAGGAAGATAGAGTTCTGGATAGGAAGGTGAGGACTACGTGTAGAGGGGACATGGAGTACCTTAGAATTGGACTCAAAGGTTCAAAACCCAACAATACAAAATGGATAGAGATTAGGAAAGTGAGGAAGCTATATCCTCACTTAAGCGATACTTGAAAACCAAATTTTGGTGGTCCAAAATCCTTTTTCAATAGGAAGGCATGATCCAAATGGATCCAAGAACACTCTATAAGTCTTGAAAACTCAAAAAATCATGCCAAAGACCAAAGAAAACTGCATGAGAAAACCTTTCAAAATGGCAGAAAAACACTATCGGGAGGTAAGAACTAGAGAAAACACATGAAAACAGTGAAAAAAACAGAGTATCAGAGGTGGAACAAATGAATGCACAATAGCCGTCAGATCTAGCCAACCAATGGTCTAGATCTGATCAACAATTATAATCAGCACAAGCAGACAATAGATATCGGTGCAGACTACATGCCACTTCCGATGACGACCAGCAGAGTCAACTAGGACCGTCGATCAAGCGCGCAAATCAACGGCCCACATTGCATCGCATGATCGCTATCGATGATTACAAAGAGCGCTTGCAATGGCCTGGGGCATGAGTGATATGCAATTACAATCAATCACATCATGATATTGCAATTAGGGCTACACAGAGAAGCATGGCATATACACATACACATCTGCGACCCGATGAGCTGGACCCGAAAGGGTTCGTGAAGTGAAATGTATATTGTTTCAAGTCTAGAGAAAAAGCCATTTCTAATGCATTTTCATAGTTTTGACATAATTTAAAAATACAAAGGGGAACCTTGGAGCAAGGCCAAAATGACTTACGATAGCGATTGAGGACGGACTCAATAGGGGAATAGACCATATTTAAGGACTTTTTGAAGTCCGAAATGATCTGTGATTTGGAATAATTTCACAGTTGTGAATGCATTTTCTTGTGGAAAATAGAAAACGACCACATCTGGGATTCTAAAGGATTTCAAGGGATCGAGGCACTCTTACATTGCAGAATAGGCAGCCACCTCCCCTTTAGGCATTATGCAATGATTATGTAATGCTGGAAGAGGGATTTGAGCGGATAGAGGCCCGGGAGATAGAAAGATGTGAAGGAGAAACACTGCCTAGATTGGCTTTAAAGGCATAGACAGAGAGCAAACAGGACAGGAAATATTGTAGGAAAATGCCAAGATAGAGTTAAGATAGAAAGAGAGAGCATTGAGGCAGTCTATGAACTCAGAGAGGCTTGAGAGGTTCAAGGAAAACTCTTGTTGTTGCATCTGTTGTGTATTGAGTCTCAAATTGAGCTCGTGCTGTTGTAAAAACTCTACTTGAAGACATAATAGAGAGGCCACCACTGAAAGCTGGACCAGGAGATGTAGCCAAGGAGTATTGGGTGAACTCCTCATTAAATTTGTTGTGTTATGTGTTGTCTATTATGTTTTGTTTACTGCTTCATTTTCTATGTATTTTGCAATCTTATCGATCCATTGCATAAAATAACATAAAAAAATCCACGCAAATGAGTCTGTAATACCTTATTAATTGTCTTAGATCTCATTATCAGATTAGTTGGATGGAGCATTGACTATAGAAGCAGAAGCTAACAAGGCCACTGTGAGCGTCCTCAAGGAGGTTGGACTCAATTTGGCCATGCTTCCGAGTGAAGCCTTGAACACTTTGCAGGATGGTGTGATTGCGGAACTTTGGTCCTATGAAGAGTGCGTGTTCCATGTTATCAGTGAACAGAGGGTGAACAATGCTCAAATGGTTGCACACAAGAACTTTTCTATTGATCTCTTTAAGGCCATCATGGACAATAATGAGTGCATGACCAAGGTAGTGGCTGAGGCATGTAAGTCTATCACAGAATTAGAGATTCCCGAAGATGAGCCAGTGGATGTGAGAATTTGTAAGCTCACTATCAGAGTGTGCAAAGCGAGAACATAGTTGGTAAAGGTTCAGTTTGAACTGAACCTTAAGATTTCCAAACTTGAGTTGAATGCCCAACCTTCGACTCTGCCAAAAGTCAGAGAGAAACGTGAGGCAACTGTTAAGGACGTTGTTGCATCCATAGATAGCACAGTAGAGGATTTCACTGCGCTCTTTGAGTAGTCGCTCGAAGTAGTCACTAGCTTACAGGAGCATCCCAATGTGCAGAGGCTAGAAACAGAGGCACGAGAGCTCCAACGGTGATACGAAGAGGTTAAAGCAATGACGTGTGTTAGTTTCAGTGTTTGCATCCTTCCTCCAATGATCAAACTTGCTCTTACAATGTGATTTTAAGGTGTTAAGGTCAAATTTTGTCATTTCAGTGAGTCTTCAAGCAAAATTTGGTCACTAGGCATTAGGTCTAGGGTTTGCTTGTACTCCTTCCAAAGTTGTCCAAATGTCAGTCCATGTCACCATTCAGCTGATTGTACCATCATTTAGAGGGTTTTCATTATCATGTCAAGTTCCACTGGGTCATTTTACACCTTGTTCATGCTTCAGTTGCGCCTAGGTAAGGTCATTTCCCTCTCCTAGGGTTTTGAAGGAAATTTATCTTGGACGGTCAAATCAACGGCAAAACTTGTATCCTGATGTTTAGACACCTTCCCCTATCCTTAAAGTACCTTATCAAACACTTGGCATCACTGGGATCCCCCAAATTCCTCATTTTCGCACAAACCCTAGTTTCTTGCTACAACTTGACACTTTTCTAGGTTGGACCTGTGTTTTGCCTTTTTGGACCCCTTCCCCTCACTCAATATTTGAAATTCCACTTTCCCCTACTTCTTAACATCCCTCCCTACTTCCAATAATTTTCCCAAGAATTTAGAAGCCACTCATCCCCTTCATTTCGCTTCATTTCGACAAATCCCTTGTGCCACACATCGGGATAGGTTTGACTCCAATGATGTTTCTGAGCAATAAAAGATGAATTTGGGACAAATGAGAGAGGTTTTTGTCCAAAAAGGCCAAGGACAAAACAACTCCTTCAATTTTTACACAGGTGTCATGGTTTTAGAGAAATTTCAAAAATACAATCGCCTCGGGAGAATTGATGCACCTCTAAAGTGACCTTGGAAAAATCAAGGTTTATCCTAGCCTGGTTGGTCAAATGACTTGCTTGATACATGAAAGGATAACTAGACACAAATATATTTCCAATGTGCTATCATGAGCTCAATTTGGAGTTGAGGAAGGCATCCAAAGGTTGACTGCAACAACACCCCCTCTTTAGGTAGCCTCATTTGGCACATTTTGACCAGTCTTGGGTGATTTGATTTTTGACAGGGCCAATGAACTCCAAATTGAACAATTTTGATTGGGTTGGAAAGCAGACTTAAAGACCTTTCTAGAGAGCTATTCTGTGCCCAATTTGGACACTGGGAAGGCCTCCAAACATCACCTGGAAAAGGGCATGATGCACACAGAGAGCACGGCGCACTAGGAGAAAATTTCCAGTGTAAATTTACACTCGCGCGACGCACAGGGCTAAAAGGCCTGAAATTCATTGAAATTTCTCCAAATTGCCATATATTTGTGGGGATTTGCCAAGTAGGGTCAACATCTTAATGTTTCATCCATTTTTGTGCTGAGTGATGGTGGTGTAAGGATAATAAATGTTGAAACACAAATTCATACCCAACACAAACAAATTTGTTGCCAGGGTTTCCAAGCTCACAGTTTTGTCACCAAGGACTCTCCTTCTTCCCCATTCTCCCTTGTTGCCTCATTTCCTACCCCCCCACCAAGTTGATCAATCCTACATTACATTCAACATCCCGAAACCCTAGCCCTTATTAAAATCTCCTCAACCCTATATAACTAATCCCAAACCCTAAACCTTATTCCCATATAAAAATCCCCCTACTCTCCCTAATTAAAATTATCCCAATAATTCTCATTCCTCAATATCGTTTCCCCTTCCTAAAAATCCCTAACATTCCCTATTGCATTTGTTTTTTCCCTTGGTGGTAGAAATTGAAATACAACACCAAAAAGAGTAGTTCAAGCACAGTTCGTACACAACAATCATCTTGTCTTTAGGGTATTTTGCATAGCAGTCATAGCATATGAGCATTCATCGGACTGTGAGGTAGAAACCCAAAGTGACTCTCCCTTGGAAGAATAGGCACCTCGAAGGCCTCATAAGAGTGGTAGACATGTTAGAGAGGAACCGACCACCCTTATAGAATTGCAGGCCTGCCCTCTTGCTATGTCCTGTTTTCAGTTTCAGTCATGCTATGAGTTTTGTGAAAGGGTTGCAAATGTTCAATTTCACCATGAGTTGGCTCGCCTATTTGTTCTACATTTGCATGGTGCTCAAGTTACTTTGGCTAGTGTTACTTTCACACTTACACCGGACTCTATTTCATTAGCTACTGGATATGGGAGAGCCAAATGGAATATGACATACCTGGAGCAGAGGAACAAACAACTTGAGGATCGCAAGTTGAGATAGAGTTGCAACTGATCAAGGAAAATCGGCAACACATCATGGCAGCACAAGGTAGACCTATGGAGAAAAGAAATGAGGACCGGGAGTACATTTTAGAGAAAGTGAACATCCACTTAGAGGCTGCTAGACAAGGCCGACAAGGACCATGCCTTGCTGAGACACATGGCTTTCCACTACATGGCGCAGAACAAAGTGTGCAAGGCCCGAATCATGAATTCTAAGGTGAAATTGAGGAAGGCAATCAAGAAGCAAAAGAAGCAAAGGGGACTTGATCGACTTTAGATATTAGCCGAAGCCTCTTTGGCCCAGCATAACACTTGATAAGGAAGCTCCAGCCCAAATTTCAAGAAATTTGGGACAATTTTGGTCACATGGAAATGTTTTGGCACAAACACAGGTTTTTTCTATATACTCACCGCGCCACTGGCGCAACGAGTAGGATTGGGATATCCAAATGAGAAATGGTTTGCATTTTTGGATTCAGCATGAAAAATCATGACTACTGGCACTCGAGCAAGAAAGTTGGGCATGATTTGAGTCTCCAGGAGGTCAAAAACACCCAAAAAATGGCCTCACTGCCCCTATTTTGACACACAGGAAGTAGTCTTGGGAGAATGAAGATTTGGAGGGGAAAATGAGCTCCAACTTCAAAAATTCGACTTGGGTTGGAAAGTAGACAGGAAAGGCTTTCTGACAAGCACACTTGGGCACATTTTTGACTCCTGTAAGTGCCTCAAAACGGGCCTCAAAGTGGTGCGACGCATACAGAATAGGGCATGGCACATATAGCAAAAAAGGCCCAAATTGCCTCTGTTTCGCGAAATTTTGCTTCGCGACTTTTCATAAGTGGTCCCTCTCATCTACACTTCATTTTTTGACACCATAGGTGGCTATTAAAGCACTTTCACTCCAGATGGGCATCTATCGAAGTGGCAAAGGAAGGCAAAGGGTCACCCAAGCCATTTGTCATGTTTGTGGCACTACACCTGTAGCTGATGTTTGGCTCTCCACCTTCATTTTGTAATGATTCAAGTAACTCCCCAACCCTTGGGCATTCTATCTCTTCATGGCACATTCTATATATTGTATGAAAACCATTTACAAAGGGTTGGTTGGCTTGTAACTTCTGGGAGACTGTGGGAAAGAAACTCTGTTTCTACGTTGTATATTTTTTACAGAGGATTAATGAAAGGCAGTGGCTCTGTTTCATGAGATTCATGTGGTTGTGAGTGTAGAAAATGTGTCTCTTATGTTTCATATGTATCTTGTTATGTTTCATAGTTCATTTCATATTCATTTCCAGTGAAGTTTTCTGAGTTAGCTAAGGTAGAATTCAATTTTATTGCTCTGCCTATGGGAAAATTTCACATTCAGTGTTCATTCTTCTATTGGAAGGATTCATGTTGTCCATTCCCTTTTCACCTTCTTAATCAATCTCTCCATTCCGCACCATCTTAAACTAAATTGCTAGGCTTTCCGCCTATCTTTCCTCACGAAGTAATCCGTGCCTTTGTATTAAGTTCTTTGTTCATTGAGGTCCATTGGTCCCATACCATCGTAGAAACACAGTCATTCATAAAAATCGCTTCTTGTATTCATATTCACTTACTAGCCTAAGATAAATAGTTCACTGTAAGTCATCTCATGCCTTTTCGTTCATCTATTCACTAAGTGTGACTCGGAGAGAGCCCTCTCTTGTTCTGGTAGGGCTAGCTACCAGACTGAGCGTGGTTTGTGGTTACCATGAATGTTGCCTTCCTTCAGCTTAAGGCGGATTTAGGTGCTAAAATAGTGGTGACTCCACTAGGGAACAAAATAGTTTGCTTGAAGATTGTTTTGCCCTAGTACATCTATCAAGCTCAGATCTAATGGTTGATGGTGAACAACAATCAGACATAAGAAGAGGGCTGAAAATCATTCACCTAGCGACTCCTTTCACTGAAGAATCCAACAACCGGTGCTTCATGGTGACTCCACTGCAGAGGGATCATGTTATGAAACCAGCTCAAGAAAAGATAGAAAAGATAGATCAACGACTTAGAATTCAGCCTCTTCGAGGGGGCAACCTCCTTTACATTACATAAATGAACAATTCTTGGATGATACA